>JAULKJ010312525.1:0-10878 GCA_032355405.1 Rubia balearica | reverse complement strand
TGGAATGTCTGACGATGCACCAGTTTCCACGCCTTTTGTTCCTGGATCTCAGTTGCATAGTTCGACCAGTCCACCGTTCAGTAATCCAACCTTATATCGTTCTCTTGTTGGAGCTCTTCAGTACTTGACCATCACTCTTCCAAACTTGGCCTTCTCGGTCAACACAGTCAGTATCTTCAGGACCCAGGGATGTTCATTTTGCGGCAGTTACTCGGATTGTGCGCTATGTTCGAGGTACACTACATTTCGGTCTCACATTTCATTCTGCTAGTTCTCCTGAGGTATTGGGGTATTTTGATGTTGATTGGGCTCGTTTTTTGAAGAATCGTCGATCTACTTATGGATATCTTGGTAGGAATCTTGTTTCCTGGAGTGCCAAGAAACAACCCATAATTTCACGTTCCAGCACCGAGTCTGAGTACCAAGCTCTAGCCAACACTTCTTCAGAAGTTGTTTGGCTCACTCACTTGCTTCGTGATCTTCGTGTTCCTCTGTCCGGTTCTCCGTTGGTGCTATGTGACAATAGTAGCGCTATCTTCTTGGCTCAGAATCCAGTGGCTCAACAGGCAGTCGAAGCACATCGACATCGACTATCACTTTGTCCAGGAGTTGGTGGCCTCCGGCAAGTTTCGAGTTGCGCATTTACCTACTTCTCTTCAGATAGCAGACATCTTCACCAAGGGGCTTTCTCGTCCGCTGTTCGAGTTCTTCAAATCCAAATTGTGCGTCGGCGAACATTCAACGCTTCGCTTGAGGGAGGTGTCAGAAAAAATCAGTTAGATGATTAGATTTTATCTTGTTGACTAGTTAGAATTATATTAGAACTAGTCTACCTTCATGCTTTGTACTATCTATTTATTTTCTTCATGATCAATAATAATCATTCACGGGAAATCACTCTTTCAATAATGCACATATATACCTATAAAAACTTCATGTAAATACTTCAAATTTTTTATATTTAAATTACTATATTAAAGTGGATTTTAGGTGATTTTGAAGATATATGCAAGGTGAATACAATGAGTTTGAAGTGGGTAAAAAGACTCGTGAGGTGAGAGTGACTTTTATATGATAATTTTTCGATGGAAATCGTCAGAGTCATAAATACTGAACTAACGTAGTATAATAAATGAATCAATTATGAATATAATAGAAAAGGAACTCTAACAAATAATTCTGGCATCATTCAATATCCTTACTGAATAGTATTTGCTTCTAAAATGTGAAAATTGTCAAGACGGTTTCATTAAACACAATAAATGCAGGGCAAGAAAACAAGAGTCAAATTGATGGGATCACAAGGATTAATTAATTTGGAACACATATTTGATGTGCATCAAATTAATTGTTGCCCATATCCCCCCTTATCCTCTAAAATCAGATCGCAAGGGAGCCTGTGATTCCAAACGGAGGACAAAACATTCTGCATGAACAAACAATAAATAATAATGCCAAGGCTGGCAAGTAGCAGTATATATTCACAAGCACAAATTGCAATATTCAAAATCTCTACTACTCCTATATATTAAAGGAGGTCATTTTTACAACATGATATTCACACATAATTTTTGCCACATGCTATTCACACGTACAGTGTCACTTTCTAAAACTAATTGAAAATTTAGTATTTTATAAAGTCAATCCCCACTTTACAATGCATGTCTCTTTCCCCATTTTCGATGTTCTTTCTATATTTCAATATTTTTCAATTAATGAGTAATTCATTGTACCCTATATATGAGGATGTACATTCTTTTTGAATTCTCAATCTTCATTTGTTAGGGTCATTCTTTCATAAAGCATATTTTTTACAATCTGTATTTTTAAATTTAATACGCTTTCCATTTCCACGTAATTTTGGTTCAATACTATTTTAAATATTTATACAAAGCATTTTATAATCATTTTTTGTCTCATAAATAAAATTTATTAGAAACACTTATATGTATGTAAAAATAAAAGTTACTCCATCTATTATTCTATATGTTTAACATAGTAAATTTAGATATTTTTGTTGGCAAATTAAATTACGTGGAAAGAATTGATTGTAGTGAGTTAAAAAAAGAATAAGTAGATGAAAATGATTTACTTATTATCATGAAATGAAATTTGATAATATTAAAAAGCGTATTATTTTTCTTAGAGTCTGTCTCTTGAAGACGGTCTTTCCATAAGTTAAGAAAAAACCAAGGTTTAAATTAAAAATTAGAAGAAATCAAGATAAATTTTTTGGATTGCATTAATCGAGTCATAAACTTATAACCATTGTATGTTGCATAGTAAAATTTTAATGTTGCAACAAAAAATATTTTACCTTTTTATAATTCTAATTCAACCAAAATTTTTTCATATGGCTATGGAAAGGCAGTGTTTCCCAAAACTTTGTCTATTTAAACGACTGTATTTTATTTTTGTTAACTAATATCTAGAAATGACATATTTGAGTACATATCAATATGTGTTTGGTTATAATATTAAAAAAGGAGTGCGTCTCTGGAAAGACATAAGTTATGGAAAGACAATGTTTAAATTGTAAATTAGAAGAAATCAAGATAAAAATTTTATATTGCATTAATCGAGTCATAAACTTATAACTGCTGCAGGTTGCATAATAAATTTTTAATATTGCAACAAAAACTTTTTACTTTTTATAATTCCAATTCAAACCCGTCTTTCCATATGCCTATATATAAAAATACAATCTTTGCCAAGATTTTGTCTATTTATACGACTTTATTTTATTTTTGTTAACCAATATTTAGTAATGACATGTTTTAGTATATATCAATATGTGATTGGTAATAGTATTAAAAAATGAGTTCATCTCTTGAAAGACCAAAAATGTCCAACCTTTTATGGAGTACAATATTTATTGACCACAGGAAAAAAATTCCGATCTTCCATGGAATGTTAAATAAAAAATGACCTTCTTTATAATGTCTTTTTTGGTCAAAAATTGCACAATGTTATCAATTAATCACAATATATTAAAAAAATAAAATGGACATCTATAACTCAAAGTTTAATTAGTATAAACTATCATGTAATTTAAATGTTGGAAAAAAAGAAAATGGACATCTATAACTCAAAGTTTAATTAGTATAAACTATCATGTAATTTAAATATTGGAAAAAAAGAAAATGGACATCTATAACTAAAAGTTTAATCAGTATAGACCATCATCTAATTTAAATATTTTAAAATTTTGTAAAAAAACTGCGTGTTAACAAAATTATATTTTTATTATAAACCGTGCAATTGCACGATATTACAATCAAAATTTCAAAACGTTGATCATTTTTCATATTCAATGGAATTCATATGCATGCAATACTGATAACGATAATGTTATTTTGCTAAAATAATATTTATTAATATTTTAATCAACTAATTAAATTATATTAAAATATATATAATAATATTCAAATTTACGTCGGTGCAAAGTAGGGGTTATTCTAGTATTAAAAAACTATGGTTAACATTGATTACTTCACTCCACCAATGACATATTATATTTTAATATAAGAGGAGATCTCCTGATAAGTTACATATCCTTAAGTTCTAGAAAGTTTATTGTATTTTTTTTATATGAGAAAATTTCAAAAAAGACGGTCTTTCCATTTATTTATGGATAGTTCATAGTGACTTTTACCTTAAATATTGTAATTTTTATAAAATTTAAATATGTATTTTAAAAAGTTAAAACAAGTAATAATATTTATTTGAGAGTGAAAATATAAAATATAATTATTATTTTAAAATTTCTAAATTTAATACTATATATTTTAACAAATGCAGTGTGTAAGGTAAAAAATAAGTAGTCTGTCCATAAGCTTATAGACAGACCGCCTGCCAAAAAATCCACTCATTAAAATACACATCTTTTAAAATAGACATTATTCCTTGTTTAATATAATATTTATTTTTGGCAAAGTTTTGGGAAAGACCATCTTTCCATAGACTTATAGAAAGACGGGGTTTGATTGAAATAATAAAAGATAAAAGGTCTTAGTTGCAACATTAAAATTTTATTGTACAACATGTAGTAGTTATAAAGTTTATAACCCGATTCATGCAACCCGAAAATTTTATTTTGATTTCTTCTAATTTACACTTTAAACCTTGGTCTTTCCATGATTTATGGAAACACCGTCTTTCAGAAGACTGACTCTTCCGGAAATATGAATAAATGAAAAAAATAAAAAATTAATGAGAAAAATATATAAACAAAAAATAAAAGTAAAAATGAATTTCGTTTTCCAAAAATGATGAAATAATTAATTTTTTGATTTTTTTAAAATCACATTTCGTTGCTGAAATTAATTAAATTTTGTTTTTATTTCCAATAAAGAAAGAGTGTGTCTCTTGAAAGACGGTCTTTCCATAAGTTATAGAAAGACCAAAGTTTAAGCTGCAAATTAGAAGAAATTAAGATAAAATTTTCGGGTTGTATTAATCGGGTCATAAACTTATAACTACTACATGTTGCATAATAAAATTTTAATATTGCAACTAAAACATTTTACCTTTCTATAATTCTAATTCAACCCCGTCTTTCCATATACATATGGACAGACGGTCTTTCCCAAGAATTTGTCCATAGTATTTCATAATAAAATTTTAAATTAATATCTATATCGATGAGTTGAGTTGAGTATATGGAGTTTAGTGTCTGGCTTTTATATTGGTCAATTTTATAAGACTTAGAATTAAAACAATGAAATAATATTCTTAAAATAGTAATATATTTTGCATACAATACTATGTTTTATTTTGTTTGTCGTCTAATCTATTTAACATTCTTAAGTTATTTTTAAATTAATAATCTTAACAAATATAAATTAAGTAAAACTATCCAAATTATCTATTTAATAAATTATTTTTTTGATTAATTAAATTCACAATCTACTAAGACATACTCTCCTTAAAATATATTTTTCTTTTTTTGGTATCTTTAATTTTATAAAATTTATATAAGGCAAAATTGTTTGATATCTTTTTTTAAAAAAAATTACTTGTCTTTGCTAACCTGTTAACTTAGTATTAACTATAATGGAAATAATCTTGAGTGGTGTATGCTTTTTTTTATTATAAAAAAGTGGTGTATGGTTAAACACAAAAAGTATTAAATAATATATTTATCAATCTTTACATGAAGTTGTGCATTAGGGATAACAACATTTAAATAAAATATAAAAAGACTCGTGGAAACAGAGTAAAACAATTTCTAAGAAAATAATTAATTAATATTATTTAATATAATATTAATTTTTTAATTAATACTCTCTCCATCTAAGTAAAAGTGGTATAATTTGACTTTTGGAATCAACTGCATAATATTTAATTGCTCATATATTTATTTATGTGTGTAAAAATATTCTAAAAATTGATAATTTGAAAATATATCTTATAAGAAAATCAATAATATATTACATGATAATAATTTTGTGTATATAATAATAGAATAAACTGATTGAAATTTTGTAAGTTTAACTTCAGAAGTCAAACTATACTATTTTTGCTCCAGTAATGCCTACTTTTTACAAAATTAAATTGAACTATTTAGTCATAATAATGATACCAATAAGAATTATGATATAAATAAAGTCAATTTCGTATTTATTAGATGAAATCAACTTAACTATGTATAAATACAATTAAATTTTTAGTCTTAAATAGAGATGCAAATTACATTAAAATTTAAAAAAATAGATCAACTTACTTTTGTTTTGTCAACGTTTCATTTAAGTCCAATTAACGTTAAATACTTGGTTGTATTAACTTTTAACAGTTGACTTGAAAAATGTCTCTCCCATTTCAAGATTCTACTTTTGACTTTTAACAATTGGGTTGAAAAATATCTGATCCTTAATATCTTTCATTAAAGATGATTAAAACTTATAAATTTTTGATATTTTAAAAATACATGTTATAAGTATCTAACAATGTATCACATAATAATATTTAAACTTAAGTACCAGTTCAATTTTACGGTCCAAGTTAGTAAATTTTGACTGAATAAATAGTTAAATTTTTTGAGTATAATCCTTTTATGGTCTTTGAAAAGTATGGTTATGTCAAACTATTATGCTATTAATTGATTATGGGATAATAACTTTGTTGTGTATTGTATTTAAGTAATATAGTTTTGATCAAGAATCCTTATTGGTGAAATAACATAAACTATACTACTAGTTCATTATAATAATAAAAAAATTAAGAGTTCATTATGAATTTGTTAATAGTATTGGATTGAGGGTAGACGTATATTATTATTTATTAATAGAAGAATTAAAAACTATTTCTCATTAATTTATGCCATTGTGGTCAACAAACTTTCATGTGTTGGTACCTTTAAATAGAAAATCCCATGCCACGCGGATTTTGATGTTGTATTTGACTTTACTAAATTTATGAGGTAAAACTGTTATATTATATTTTTTATATTTTCACATTTAAATATAAATTATTATTTATTTTAACTTATATAATTTAATATTTAAAATAATTTAATTTATAACTTTTAAGATAAAAGGTCAGGTAAATTGTCCATAAATTTATAAACATGTCACATTTTTAAGACTTTTTCTTTGACTTTTACCTAGTGAAATATGCTTTATTAAATCTCAACATGTCATTTTCAATTGACAAAATCTCATACAATAATATCTTATGATAAATTAAGGGTCAATATAAAAAATTTAAAAGTATTACGGAAGAATGTGATTCCAAATTTTTTTAAAAAAAATAGAAAGTTTGATTTATATTGAGAGTAATAAGGGGGTGTTTTTAAATTTAATTTAACTGAACAACGTTTTAAAATTCAAACTCAGCAACAAACGTATGTGCTAAGATCTTTATAAAAAAAAAACCTCAGAATATGTTAAAATACCAATTCCTGTAACAAGTAAAAAAGATAAAAACGCCCTCACCATTTTAAAAATTGAAATCAAAATTTAGAAAGTTGTATATCATGAATGACATGTTTGGTGGTAAGTATAGTTGGTCAACTCAATCTATACTCCCTCTCTCCCAAATTAATTACACTTTAACTTTCAATATATTTCAACTTAAAAAATATTTTATCATTAATATATTGCATTAAGTATAGTTAAAACTTGTTAAAAATAGACATTTTAAAAATATACGCTATAACGAATCTATCAAGATATCACACAATATAATATTCTTAATTATACATTAATTCAATTTTATAGTCAAAATTGATAAATTCTAATTAAATGAAAAACATGGTAGTAACTACTAAAGAAGAATCATGAAGACTCACTTGCTCACACCGTCTTTTTACACAATAAGACCTTTTCAATTAAATGTATTAATTCATTCATTTGCTTTATAATTTTCTCTAGTTAAATTCTTATATTATTGCACAGGTTTTTTATTTTGCTCGTGGAGTATTAATTAATTTTATAATTATAATCTCATTTAATTGCAAACTAAAATAATAAATTAATGTGTCGACAAGTTGAGCTTTTAAATTATTATGCAACTTTTATATTGACCAGCTTTATAAGATCTAAAATTAAAAAAACAATCAAATAAATTTTGTATTAACAATATAGTTTGCATACAATATTATGTTATTGTCTAATATAATTTTTTCCCGTCTATTCTACATTCTTATGTCATTATTATTAATTGATAATTTTACATACATAGTATAAATTAAAACTATCAAATTCAATCTGTTTGTTAAATTATTAGTTCTATTAATTAAATTATTAATAATCTATTAAATTTAATAGGACATAATCTCCTTATAAAAATTATTTGTCTATCTCTTTATTTTATTTTCTCTAATTTTATGAAATTTTGCATGGTAAAATTTATCTACTCCGTATTTTTTTTTTAATCTTACTTGTCCTTTCTAACCTATTAACTTTACTATTTATTTAAATTTTGTTAATGGAAATTATCTTCAGTGATGTATTCTTAGATACACAAAGTATTAAATAATTTACTAGCCAGTCATTTCATGAAGTTATGTATTAGGCATAGCAATATTGAAATAATAAAATGGAGTGGAAAAAATTTCAAAATATAATTGTAATAAATATTTTTAATGAATAATACTTAGTATAATATATATTTTTTAATTAATATAAATTGGGCATTGGCCGGATATTGCCTGAGTGAACTGTTTCGTCTTAATTAGTTAAACATATGAGAATTATGGCATAAACAAAGTCAAGTCTATATTTAGGTAAACTCAAATTAATTACATATAAATACAATAACATTTTAATTTTAAAAAGAGATGAAAGTTATAAAAATATATCAACTTACAACTATTTTGTCAACGTCTAACTTAAGTCCAATTACCATTAAACATTTGATTGTATTTTTGCATATCAAAGCCAACTATATATCTCTCTAATCCAAAATATAAATGAAAATTAAACTTGTAAAAAAAGTCGACTAAAAGTTAATGAATGAAATTTTAATTAGTTATGTAATAACAAATATTTTTATGCTCTCTTTTTTTGAGAAATTTTATGAAAATTTTACTCTCTTGAAAAGTATGATTATGTTAAATTTTTACAATAGTATAAATGTTAGTCTATCTGATTTGTTTTTATTTTTTTTGAAGTTTAGAATAATTAATTGGTTGTGTACTGTATTGGAGTAATATATTTTGATCAAATCTTAATGGTGAAATAATATACACTGTAATACTAAATCAATATGAATTTATTAAAATAATAGTGCGATTTTAGATTGAGGGTAGACATTTATCATTTATTAATGTAAGAACTAAAATTATTTCTCATTAATATATGGGAAGTTATACACCAACGATCATTATGTGTAGTCAGCCCCTCTATAGCATCTCCAATGCAGGATTCTCAATAGAACATGTCAAAAGACATGTAGGATAATATAAAAAATAAATATTCAATGCAGGAGTCAATTTAAGGGGTCGATCTGACGTGACGTGGATAACACATGTACTGACATTCTCAATTAGAGCATCTCCAATGCAAATCACTCTTTGAAAAACATCAAAAGACACGTAATATTGATAATCTAAAATTTTAAAATTCAACTCCAATGCAAGAGTCAGTTTTGTGGGTCAATCTGACGTGGATGGCAGATGGAGTGAGGGTCTCAATTAGACATTCTGTATTCAAATGCTCATATTGAAGCCTTCAGTTTATCAAATTACCAAATTTAGGATTTTGACTTTTAATTATTTTACTATTCCAAATTTAAATGTAATATCTGGCTCCCAATTTAAATGTACTATTTAGATTCACAATATAAACACATTTTATTTATTTAATTATATTAGATTAGATTAGATTAATTTAAAATATTAAAATATTAAAATATTTTTTTTAATATTATAATCTAAAAGTCAATGTTATTATAAAAAACATAAAAGTAAATTTTAATTTACATGAAATTTAATTAGTGTGAATTATTATTTCTTAATTTTAGTTCAACGTAGATTTAATATTTTATTATTATTTATTTATGAAAAGTGATAGTTAAATTGTAAGTGAAATTAGAATTTCTAATTATTAAATATGAATTTTATTTAAAATAAATGAAACCAAATATATTATATAGAATAATACTGATAGAAATTTTGTTGTTCAAACTAAAGTGATGTTAACTGACGCTCTTGCATTGGAGTGGAAAATTTTAAAAACTTTCTCAATCAAGCCTCTCGTAGCCACATCATATGGAAGCCTAATAAAATGTTGATAAAATGTCTCCTACTTTTACTCATGACCTCCTTGGCATTGGAGATGAACCTCTGTTATCAGAATGTCATACTAAGGCAGTCACTTTGCCACTTCAACGAAATTTCTATACATAAAAATTTAAATCAAATTAAATTTTCAATCAAGTTTCCATAGACATATTTCAATCAATTTTAAATTTTCAATCAAATTTCTACCTACACAAATTTCAATCAACTTAAATTTTCAATCAAATTTATATCAATTCAACTAGTATATCATTTTTTTATTAATTATAATATTAAATTTTATGCACTCCTACCTTTCTTTTAAAAAAGTATAAATGAAGATAAAAATTTATTTAAAAATTTAAAATATGATGTAAAGTATTATGAAAGAATAAGTTTGAATTATATGTGTGTGTGTTTTATTTTTAACATATATATACTTATATAGGTATGAAACTAAGAATGGATACAAATGAAATATATGTATGTATATGAATTTAATTTAGAATGAATGAAAATAAATATAATTATTTAAATTTTTATTATGATAAACCTGACACGTCAACATTGAAGTTTCATTTACAATACTTGCATTGGAGATCAAAAGTTGATAAACGGTAAAACTCTTTTATCCACAGCATAATAAAGGCTAGTAACATTTCACTACGTGCCTCCTAAATTCGTGAATTGCATTGGATATGCTCTAAATAGTAAATCTTGCACAACGTAGATTTTGAGGTTGAATTTGACTTTTACCATATAAATCACGCTTTACTAAATTTCAGAGCAAGTCACATTTATATTGAATTTTATTTAAAGACCGTTGGGGTTAAGAAAAAAAATTGAAAGTATTACAAAGAGATGGGGTTTCAAATAGATTTATAAAAGTTTGGCAGACGAGGCGGGATCCAGACACAAATACTTTATATTGGAGATATGGGCACAAATAATCTGATAATAATGATCCAGAATAATAATAATAACAGCGAGTAAAATATCTTTTTTATAAGAGTCCGTCTCTTGAAAGACGGTCTTTCCATAAGTCATGGAAAGACCAAGGTTTAAAGTGTAAATTTGAAAAAATCAAGATAAAATTTTTGGGTTGCATGAATCGGGTTATAAATTTTATAACTACTACATGTTTCATAATAAAACTT
>JAULKJ010312516.1:0-10878 GCA_032355405.1 Rubia balearica | reverse complement strand
AATACCATCCTTTTAAATGGCCTTCGATATATTCTACCATCCTTGCAAATGACCTTCAAATATCTGCTACCACCCTTGAGGATGACCTTCTACAAAAGATAGTGAAAAAGCACTCACGAGCAACCTACTAATGAGATCAAAGAGGAAGGTCTCAATTCAGTCTACAGAACTCGGGACTTAGACAAGAAAACCAATAATGGCCGTCTAAATCCCTTTTCATGCAAACCTAACTAAAACTAGCAATAAACCCAAAAAAAAGATGATAATAAATGTGTTAAATGCATCGGTTAGCTCATGCATAATGGTGCACATCAGCCATGTACATCAGGTGATGACGGAGTTGGCGGACCAGAAGGCAATGTTTGTCGGTGATATCAACGCACCTCGTGTGGACCCCAAGATGGCTGGATCTGATCATGAAGAACACCCTGATGGGGAAGAGCGCTCAGAGGATGAGGAAGAGATCATGTGTATAAGGCAAAGGACCCAGGGGATGAGGACAATGGGCTATCCAACAGTGAAGATGAAATTGACTCCAGCGGTGATGAGATCGAGACCAAGTCTTCGGGGCAATGGGAGGAAGCATTTGAAGCAGGCATCCGACTATGGAAATTCATCATAAGAAGATGATATCAACTCTCCCCTATCACCACCCAAATTGTTGGCCTTGTATTGAATTGATGATTATGTGTTAATTAGTATTTGTATTCCGAGTGCTCTATGAATTTGGTCCCTTTTGTGACATGGCATGATGTGATATGGATTCCATGTTAGTATTTGTGTTTTATGGATTCCATGTTAGTATTTGTGATATGGATTCTATGTTAGCATTTATGTTAAAGGTTTTAGTAGAATAGAAAATAGGTGTTTGGCAGTTGTGAACTTAGAATGAGATCCTTAGATGAATCATCCCACGTTCTGGTTGAATAGGTTTCGAAGTGATGATTTCAAAGGGAAAATAAACATATGTAATGTTGCACTATAGTTGCACATCCTAAGATCGGTTGTGCAGAGGGGTTACTGACATGCTAGCAACATCGCATGAATTAATTGATTTAAGCTGATTTAGGCACTGACTTTGACCGATGGGCAGCTGCGATTTCATCTTGACCAATTCTTTCAGGCCGAATCAATCACCAACTACTAGTGCGACGTCGACATCTCTATTTTATCAGCATTCTATTCAATTTTCATACCACGACCTAGCATTTGCGATGTTGCATAGGTCATGTCTTCCAAAGCAATTTGTTCACCGACGTGTTTGAGATGTATATTATTAAGTTTCCCAACACAATCAATGCTTCATTTTTTGGGATATTAAGGATAGGCATTGGATTAACCAATTTACATTAAAACAAGGACAATCCCATAAACATTCAACAAGATTATTTAAAATGATATCTAGACCCAAACTATGACTTCTTCTTCCATTTCTTTGATTTGGTGTGCCTCTCAATTCACACGCCTTCTCCGTGGTCTCTTCTCAAAGCTATCTCCACCCCAAATATCTCATCCTGACCAACATTACTCCTTCTGGGCGGAGTGTGGAATAATGTCGGACAATGAAGACGGATAACAATCTCCCATAAATTTACTTTTACCATGAATAACCACTGATTAGCTAGAATCACAAGGATCAGCAACATAAAACACCTGTGTAGCCTGGGAAGCAAGAATGTAAGGATCACTAGTTGAACGAGTCCTGGTCAAATCGACGACCGTAAATCCTAGGTCGTTCACCGATACACTTGTATTGTTATCAACCCACTTGCATTTGAAAAGTGGTACCCTGGAATTTGTGTAGACGAGTTCCCAGATTTCCTCAATCACTCCATAGTAAGACATGTTCCCATACAAGGGATTCTTATCCCTCGCACTGCTTATATGTATTGCTTCAGCAACAATGCTAACACCACTATTCTGTGTAGCGGTGTGTGTGTCCCAGTAAAGGGTTGAGAAGGTAAACCCATTCATGTCATAACCCGTGAAAGAAATCGCAGTTGCAAAAGGCATGAAGGCTAACCAATTCAAGGTGTCACCATGACCGACTCCGACTACTGCATTGCGTAACCGATCAATGAAGGTGTGATTGTGTTCAGCAAGTACTTGTCTCCAACCAACCTGGGTGACGCTCTTTAATAGTGGCCATGTGCATATCCACATATGGGCGAACTAAATCTGAATTTAAAAAAATATATAAGTGGGCTTTCATCAACTAGTCGGGGGTTAATAACCCAGTTGTTCCTTTCCGCAAACCTTTTCCACTAACTCTGTCACCATGGCGCGGTTTTGGTACAACATCGACTCTTGATTCTTCACAACTTTTATACAGTATTCTACTGCCTTCTCGGTCACCTAACTCTGCACAATACTAGTATCTGGGTGATATTGATTTTTCAACTAACCCTTGAATATCTTCATATACCTCTTCAAGGGATACATTCATCGAAGATAAACAGGACCACATATCAATATCTACCGTACAACGTGAACCAACAAGTGCACTATGATGTCAAAGAACGGGGGAGGGAAATACATCTCTAACTCTCACAACACGATTACTATTTCCTCTTGCAATTCCTTCAATTTTCTGATGCCTAATCTCCTTACAACATATTGCCATGAAGAAGCGACACAACCGGGTAATACACTTTCTAACATGAGTTGGCAAGATAGATTTTATCGTAACTTGGAGAAATTCTTGAATCAAACAATGTGAATCATGTGATTTCATATTACCCAATCTCAATCCCTCATCGAATACTAAATTGCTAACCCTACAAGTGTAGACCTCCGGGAAAACCATACCTTTGAGGCTAGCACATATCAACTCTTTCTCACCTTTTGAAAGCGTGTAACAAGCAGTGGGAAAGTACATCTTTGATCTATGATTCCCGAGAGCTAATTCTTGCATATTTCAACCATATCCTTCCTTGACTTCGCTTCATCCTTTGTCTTACCCGGGATATTCATCAAAGTACCAACCAAACTATCACATAAATTCTTTTCAATATGAATCACATCCAAACAGTGACACACGTCAAGGATATCCTAATACACTAGTTCAAAAAATGGAACGTTTCTTTCAACTAAAGGCAATGTTCGGTTTCCTCTTCCTCTTTCCAAAGTCATTTCGAAAGTTATGCAACATGTTCGAGATTAACGCACCTGTTAATACGGGAGGAGGGGGCACCAACTTAACCTTGCCATTGAATTCAGCGCGCCGATTCCTCCACTAATGAGTTGTTAGAAGCCATCTCCGGTGCACAAGATACACAGTCTTGCTTCCATGTTTCAACTGATGATATTCCGTTCCTTCCAAACAAACATGGCAGGCCTTGTGACCCTTAACTGAATATCCAGACAAGTTTCCATATGCAGGAAAGTCGTTAACAGTGCAGAACAACATGGTTTTAAAATCAAATGACTCCTTCTGAAAACCATCATACATACTCATGCGATCCCACAACTTTTTAAGGTTATCTACTAAGGGGGATATGTACACATCAATATCATTCCCCGGTTGCCTAGGACCGAAGATCATTTGAGACAACATAATGTACTTCCACTTCATGCATAACTGTGGGGACAAGTTGTAAATCACTACCATCACCGACCATGAACTACGATTCCTTTTTATATTATAGAGCAGGTTTATTCCATCCGTGCACAAACCAAGCCTCAAGTCACGTGAAAATTTCCAGTGACAGCAAATGCCACATCTATCTTCTTCCACTGATCACCATCTGCCGGATGACTAATGACTTCGGGATCAACCACTCTCCGATCTCCATGCCAACTCAAATTTTTTGCATCGTCAGGATTTTCAAACAATCTTCTCAACCAAGGAATGATAGGTAGATACCATACAACCTTGACAGGAACCTTCTTCGTCCGCCGATTACCAGTTTCTCCATAACCTCCACCTTCTTCAATTTGAACCTAGGAGCATTGCATTTCAGACATACCTCTGCATTCAAGTGATTGCTCCTATACAAGATACAGTCATTCCGACAGGAATGAATATTTTCATAATCTATGCCCATCGGACATACTCCCTCCGTCCCAGAGAAAATGGCACAGTTTTTGGTCAACTTTTTCAGACCATGTTTGACCATAAATTTCAATTAGTATATAGACTCTAATATCATCATGTGAGATATTGTTAGACTCCTATGTCGACGTAGTTTCTAAATATCAAATTTTAATGTACCATTAATATCCATAATTAAAGTTATTGATGGTCAAACATGGTCAGAGAAAGTTGACCAAAAAGTGTGTCATTTTCTCTGGGACGGAGGTAGTATAACAAACATTTTTAAATATGATCTTTTATAATTTTTAAACAAAAAAGTATACTCCCTCTGTCCTAGACTTAACTGCCACTTTTACTCTTTGATAGTTAACACTGTCAAATTTTGACCACGTATTTGAATAGATATTTTAACCAAAGGCGGATCTACAAGGGGATGGAGGGGGCTCCAGCCCCCGAAGAGATGAAAATTGCGGAGAATTTAGGTAGTAATTTTTTAAAATAAATTACCAGCTCCCTCTGATAAGAAAAAAAATTGAGAATTTTTTTTACTTATAGAGCAGCCCCGCCATATATGTATCATGGCTCCGCCCCTGATTTAAACAATAATATTATCATATGTGATAATATTGAATTCGTCGTAATAAGTGAAATCTAAATATTAATTTTTTATTTGATATTATTATACGTAGTCAAACATATTTCTCGAAAATCGTAAAAAAAATCTATCCAGTTTAGTCCGGACGAGGGAGCATAAAATTCCACGCTTATCACGTGTAGTTGGGTGGTGTTGTACGTGCAATATAGAAATGATGCAACTTGTACGTATCCACTTAGTGATTGGAGTATGATTAACGTCATTTCTTTTCATTTTATTTCAGTTTGATTTAATTTAATATTATAATAATTTTATTATTACTTTGTATAATCTGTTCTACCTAAGTAAAAAGGGAATAAAAAAAACTACCTAAGTAACTTTTGTTTTATTAATGTTCAATAGCAAAAACAAAAACTAATGTACTACGTATACAAGTACTATTCCAACATCCATGTTTTGAAGCAAGAAGTTAAAGTGGCAGTGTCAACTGTCAAGTGTCTGTTTTATGGGAGAGCCAATAATTCACAGAATCCAAACGAATATGATTGGATACAATAATAAGGAGGAGATCCATCATCTGTTGCAAGTGATAGTTGGAGCCAAACTCAATTCATTTTTCCAAATCAATAATTGCTTTTAGGATTAAATTACCTCAGTTTTTTATTCATTCCTGAATTAGGAGTTGAGTTTAAAGCTGCATTTTAAAAATGCAACGACTCAATTTTATAGTAAAATGGAGAAGATAAATATAATTATTTGAAGACGAGGAATCAATGGCGGAACTGGGTAAATATACATCCAGCCCCTCCTTGCCCACGATCTGCCCTGCCCCATCTTGCCCTGTCCCGTCCCTCCTCACATTTTGGTCTAGTTCCGCCACTGCGAGAAATGACGTCTAGTAATATCTGTAATTTAAAAGACTACTCCCTCCATCCCATAAATATTTGTCTATTTATTTTTGACACAATATTTTAGGATAAGTGATGTGAAAGAGAATAGTTGTTGAAAAGTATATAAGTAATTTTCAACGTAGGTCATTAATTGTGAGACGGACAAAAAAGAAAAGTATGCCAATATTTATGGAACGGAGGAAGTATATCGATGTTTCACCATAATTATGATTGTACGATTTCATTTGAATCTTGCTCAATTAAAAAATGTGACTTCATTGTGAAACTCACTACAAAATTCAACTTGCACGTACAATTTCAATACTTTTTTCAAGAATATTGAAATATGGTCGCACATCAATCAAAACTTTATATATTTATAAATGTATCATCTAACCATTAGATTGTTCTAAATAAAAACTTTTACGATAATTTAGAGAAGGAGAAGGTCTTACTTTAGACCGAATAATAATTTGATCAACCATGAAAATACTCATTTCAATAACTTTTAGCGTTAAATTATAATTATTTATACATTACGATACATTTAAAAGTTTCTAAAATTTTTATGATAAACTTGTTGCAACGGACAAAAACAAACACTAAATCATTCCATTAACTATATCAATTATAAAATAAATCGTGTAATGGTTAGTCATATAAAACAAGACTTTGTGTATTTACCCAAGGTAGACACAGGTACTATTCTCATGTCTCATTTAAAACTGCAATTTAACTATTCATATGGTCAGCACTTGCTAACTTCGACCCTAAAATTGAATTGGTATACAAGTGTACATACTATTATTTAATACATTGTTAGATTCGTTATAATGTATATTTTTTAAAATATTAAATTTTTACAAGTCAACTGCTAAAAGTTAACTGTAAAAATTTGACTTTCATTAATACATTATAACGAATTTAACAATAAATAGGTGTATATACTTAATATATGTGTAGTAGTGTAGATACTTAATAGAAGTGTGTGGTTCTTGAGAGATAATTCAAGAGAATTATCTCTGAATCCCAAACTTTAGAGACCGGGTGTCCAGCGCTGAGTGTTTGTGATTAAATCAATAATAGAGGTTCTATAATAATAGAGGGATTTCATGACATTTAGTCTATCCATAAATCAATGAACATGTCCGAGATCAACTTGTAATTAAAGAAAATTTTGCTAATTTCATGGGTCAACCCAATTCACAAAATCCGGATTATAACCTTTCTTTCCCAAAAAAAATCACGTGAAACAGTTGCTTTCTTTCCCAAAATTCGGCATTCTTGTTCCATCCGCTACCACCGATGAGCTCCCCAAAACCTTCTCCGGTCTATTTTTTTGATGAGCTCCTCCAACAACCCATCACTGTCCGGTGAAATTCACGATGAAATTTACACCATGCAACAAGATCTACACCAACAAGCGATTGAAACTGGTCAAATTTTAACAACCTGTTCATCGAAGAAAATATGATTCAATCGAATCTTATCGAAGAAAATCCAATCTAAACAACTGAATTTCAATTCTAAACGAATGAATTTCAGTTTCAAGAGGATAAAATTTCACCTAATAATGCCCCAAATATGAGTTCTTCACATCGGATTGAGGTTACGTTATTGAATTGCGTTCAATGTGAATGGTATCGTTGTTGAAAGTTTTGAATGTATGGATTCTGCTGCTATGAACATGTAAGAACAAGTAACAAATATTCGAAAAGCAAACTAAATGCTGCCGAAAATTTTCATGTATACTATACATCTGTTACCTTACAATACTTATCGTCTGTATTAAAAAATGCATTTATTTTAAATACTGTGAATATGAATTATGAAACTTTACCAGGATGTAATGTATAAGTTAAGTTATGAATTTTGTATTTTTTAAAACATGCATATGTTAGTCTACAACCAGTATATATTATATACTACACTGAACAGAGAAGATTAATATTTGAAGATTCAAAATTGTCATATTAATTGTGCATTAATTACTTTACAACATGTACTAAATAAAAACATGCGTCTTATTTAAACCTGTCAATTCTTTTTATGAATAGAAAAAATCTGCTAGGAGGTAGTGCATAATTTACCTTATGAATCGTTTTCGTTTTGTTAAAACATGTATATGTTAGCTTATAACTAGTATTTCTTATAGTATACTAAACATAGATTACATAATTTCTTATACCTTTCAAGTGTTCATATATATTGCACTTAACACCTTAGAATATGTATTGATTACATTAAATCATATATTTTCCCCCCTAGTTTAAATAAAAAAGAGTTCACATAAATTCTTGCATGTGTGAAAACAACACATGTAAAAACATTGCATACTTAGTGTAAAAACATGCATTTTTTTTTAATTTCAAACACGAGAGGGACTCTCAACATCTAAGCAAAAGAGAAGACATGAGATAAATACTACAAGTGCTCGTGACAGCGGAACTTACAATTACAATAATATTCCTATCTAAATTAACTAACAGTGTCTAATACAATGAATTAATTATTTAAATTTTTAATGGCGGATCATCTTAGAACTCCTCAAATTTAGTGTTATCTTCATCTGAATCATTATCTTGTTGGATGTGGAGCCCATTGTTCAGTATTTTCCTATTCCTTAGAAGTTTGCTTATATATTAAATC
This sequence comes from Rubia balearica, assembly GCA_032355405.1. Classification (NCBI taxonomy): domain Eukaryota; kingdom Viridiplantae; phylum Streptophyta; class Magnoliopsida; order Gentianales; family Rubiaceae; genus Rubia; species Rubia balearica. Next base: position 2,708 of record JAULKJ010312516.1, on the reverse strand, counting down.
AACAATCAACAACAATCAGATGGAATTCATAATTTAAAAAAAATCAACAAAAAATGAAAATAAAAGTTATTCACAGCACAACTAACAAGTACATGCTGGATGCTAACAACTGCAACATATAAGTAAACAAATGTAGTTTCTAATTAAAAACAGACAATCTTCAACAAATGAAAATAAAAAAATCATACACGGTAGAGTTAATAAGTACACACTGAATACTAACAGATGCAACATACAAGTAAATGTAATTCAAAACGAACAATCAACAATGAATGAAAATTAACGGTCATTCACAGTACAACTAACAGGTACACGTTGGATAATAACAGCTAAAACACATAAGTAAACGGATGTAGCTTTTAATTCAAGACGAACATCAATAAGTTTGTTGTAACAACAAGAGGACAATTCAAAACCAGATCACTATAAAATGCACATAGCAACTCAAAACACAGAAAAATGATGCCTATCCAATGCTTGACAAAAAAAAGAACATACCAAATCTGACAAATTGAACAAAAAATTGAGTAATAATACAACTGGAAGCAAACCCCAGATGTAAGACATATCTTATCCTTCGAACGATGCAACAGCTGACGAATAAACAAAACGGCGACGTCGAAGAAACAAATGATGGTGGGAAAAAAGCGGAGAAGAGTCAGGGTAACGAAAGGCTACGTTGCACATTCAGCTGCAAATAAAACTTCCAATTGATACCACAATTTCAAGTGAACAACGAGCGCGAAGAAGAGGCAAAATAAAAAAAATGCACAGCGAAAAAGTGGAGAAGAGACGGAGAAATAAGGGTGAGAAGAGGTGGAATTCAGGAGGAGAACGAGAGAAAATTGAGAGAGGCAGAGAATATGGGATCTATTTTCCCTAACTAAGAACTCAATTTTTTGTTAAATAAAAACCGAACCCCATTTTGCAAAACAATCCCTGACTTGTTCATAAGTTTATGAACATGCCACCTTTTCCTAAAACTTCCTCATAATATAATACTCCGTCACGGGAAGATGATTTGCACCGCCTCGAATTTCTCTGCCTCTCTATTTGGTGCTTCTTGATTTTCTCCGCAGGGAGAAGAAGATTTGCTCCGCCAAGGAAACCCCTTAATGCCAATGGGAAGAAGAAAAGGGATAATAGGAAGGGTAGTGATACGATGTCAAAAATATTATTTATTATATTTTTCTAAATTTAGTATTTTAGGAGAATAACACTATACTCTTTTTTTCACTGGATTTTTTAATGAGGTAGTGTGATCATTTTAGTTTATTTTTTATTATTATTAATGAAGTCATAAACTCGGCTATGTTGGCTTAAAAGTGTTTTTGTTATATTTTAATTAGGGTTTAGAATATTCAGTTTTAATTTGATTAAAATTAGATTTGGTAAGATTAGATAAAACAATATTTATTCAAGATTATCTTGAATAAATTTGGCCATATATACTCATTTAATTTTAGGTATTTTAGTTAGATTTGGTTTTACCTTCTTAAAATTGTTATAATTCTTTTCAGTTTCTAACGGGAATTACCAAATCCCATTTTGTTTCTATTTTTGAGTGGCCGAATTATACCCTATAAATATGGAAGGTCTTTGGATGAATTTAACACATTATTATCAATCAAAAATTCAGATTTCGAGTTTATACTCTTTACTTGCGAGCATTATTTTTCATTGCTGCTTAATCCTGCAGATTAAGTAAGTATCAATACCATTTGTAAAATAATCGTGTGGGCTAGTTAGTTAACAAAGAACCCTTTATTTGTGAGTTAATCCCGCGGGCTAGTTAACGAGCAAAATTTTGAGTTGAACATCAATCCCGAGGGCTAATTGGTGATCAATTCGTGCGATCTAGTGAGGGTTTGCATATCCCTTCATTCGATCAAAGATTTTAATTGCTCAATCAAGAGTTTTTACAAGGAGATGTGGAAGAAGAAAATGGGTAGCGGCGGCGGGAAGAAGAATGGGGCAGCGGAGCGAGTAGAAGAAGAAAGGGTAATATAATTCCTTTTTCCTTTTTTTAGCAAGGGTAAAATTGACATTTCATTACAATCCAACCAATTCGGGCGTTGACAATTGAAGTCAACGGCTCTCAGGATTATATTGGCACACATCTTAAAGTTAGAATCATTTTGACATTTTTTCGTTTTACAAGATTATATTAACACTTTCATACCAAAGTCGGGAATATTTTGACACTTTACTCATTAACGTAACATATGGCAAGCAAGGATCTAGAAAGTTGATTTTCAAATGATTAGATAGATCATAGTATTCATAGAATACATAATTGAATATTTGGCCAAACTAAAGCATGTCACTTGCCTCCAGCATCATCATCCAATAGTACACTAATATTTAACTTTAAAATAAATTACATACAATCAACCAAATTACATATTAACATCCGAATCTAGTACCTAACTATGAGACATCACCATTTAATCTATTGAAACTCAGTGGAGTCTGGAACTCCATCTATTCGAATAGCTAGGGATGCCTTTCTAAGAATACCCAAACGCTGCACCACCAACGATACTACTGCCCGGAACCACAATAATCTCACAATCATCGACCACCTGCAGGTTGGGAAACCACAGCGGAAACCACTGACACGGTCCCATGACCAGGGGCGAATCCAGAAAATTTTCAATGGGGTAACCACTAATATATATAAAAAAAATTCTTAATATTAATGGTAA
>JAULKJ010312506.1:0-10879 GCA_032355405.1 Rubia balearica | reverse complement strand
GTCAAATTGGCACTTTTGACCAAAACATAGGGTCATTTCTACACTTTCAGATTTTACAAGGTCATTTCTGCACTTTCGACCAACTTATAAGGTAAAAAACGCACTTTACTCCAAAGGAAATGTGATACAAATACTTGGAAATTTTTTGAAATAATATACTTCTATTTATATATTGTAGATTGAATTACAAGGTATTTTCTTACCCTTTATTCCGTTAGTTAGATCTATAATTCTTGTAGTACTCTCACTAAAATTTTAGGAGGAGCGGGGGGAAGAGAGATGATTGTTTCATCTTGCAAAGAAATAAGGGTTTTCTTGTTCAAATTAAGTTGATCGCACTAAATACTTTCAACTAGAGGACAAGAGGAAGTTGCAATCAGATACAGAAGGAGAAGAGCTTCCTTTGTTATCAAAAATTATTTCAGCATGCAAGAAGGTAATGATTGTAATTAGTCGTGGGATTTTAGTGTTTTGATAGAATCAGGGGAATTTGTATTGGTGGAAGATTGAAAGGTTTATAGGGAAAATTATAGGGTTGTGAGGTATTCACATTGAGCAAAACAAATTAAGGCTATAAGTAAAGTTTGTCATAAGTTATTAAGAGGATTAGGGGAGAGCAAAAGGTTTAAGCCTAGGGATACTGAGAAATAGGTAAGTTATTATGACATTGGGAGGTGGATTAGCGTGGATTGATTAAGTAATGTTGGGAGACGAAAATGAATTCATTAGGAATGTGAAAGGTTCGCAAGAATTAGACACAAGACGTTAAAAAGAGAAGATGGAAAGATTCACGGTTATAATCCTATAAATACCAAGTCAATCAATGCAATGATAGACTATCCCTACAATCCTCTTAAAGACCCTCAATATAAGTTCACCAAAAAAAGCAAAACCATGAGTGATGTTCTTCAATACCTCGCTCTGATGCTTTCTTCACATCACCAGGGTCTGATTACTCTGAAGCGTGTAGGGAACCGTTAAGGCCATTCTCAGATCTGGTTACCATATATAGAACAACGAGCATGGGTGGGTAGTTCTTTTGACAGAATCAGATATTGAAGAAGTGGTACATATTGAGAAAAATTGCCTATTAGGTTTCTGGTTTGACAACAAGAAATTCAGCTCAGAGAGGCTAAACCAACATTTCACTAACTACTGGAATATCGGTGTCTTTGTCATCCACAGGTACAAGAATATGTACGAGGTGAAATTTCAGACAAGGAGGAGGCTATAATAGCATTACACAGGAGCCCCTACTCAATGGCTGGAGGGTTTTCAGCTTTCAAACACTAGGATGCATGGATATCCATGAGCTATGAGCCGCATAAAGATGGAAAATATCAAGATTCTAATCCAAATCCATGGATTACCATCATAATGATTTGTGCCAATAGCAGCCATCAAAGTTGCTATCCAGGCAGAAGAGGTAATTGACGTAAACATTGATGTGCTGCCTGAGATGAATTTAAAATATTTGTGTGCTATGCTGTGGATTGTTCCGGGAGCACCCTTTATCTCTGATTTTTATTAAGACCTAATTGATGCCACTAGGATATGGTTAGAAGTTAGATATGAAAGGCTTTAAAAATTCTGACGTGGGCGTGGAGTTATAGGTCATCCCTGCCAGAGATGTCTTATGAGAAAAGATGTTAACCTATAACAATTCATTGATAGTCAAATTCCAGGCATATAATGGTGTAGGGCAGTCAGATATAGTATATGATACGACTAAATAGATGTTCCTTTCTTCATTAAGGGCATACTCACATCGTCTAGAAAAAGAAAACTAGGATTCTGGATAGATTTAAGGACATTTGGTGGAAATGTTATAGTTTTCTAATTGATGAAGATGTGCAGGAAGGTTTTTTAATTTCTATGGAGACAAATAACAATCTTCCACAACAAGCATTTGTGGGAGCTGGCAGATCGCAAGGAGACAATCAGGGAGGTCAATCAAACATGGTGGGGGAAGGGTTTGTACAAAGGTCATTTTACTCTTATTTTGGGAGAAATAATCAAACAAATCCACCTCATCCATCACCATCGGAACCACGACATTCAAATGGACACCTTCCAAGCGGAAAAGCTGCAGAGAATGATTTTATGGACCTAGGAGCTGACTAGCTGAGAGAAATTTATATAGTAGCATAGACAGATATATATATATAACCCATGATGGTGCAGCTTTTTCAACTGGTGATAGAGAATCAACATTCAATGGAGACACAACAGGGATAGTTCCAAGATTTACTAGAGAATATTCAAATTGAAACCTATGATGTTGCAAGTGTGCAGGAGGTTGAGATAATGAATAGCAACTCAGATGGGAAAATTGGTCTCACACCATTTGTTGTGGAGTTGGGCAATCAACTATTCGAAGTAAAAGTAGATGAAACTAATTAATGAGGAAGAAAATGAACAGGTTGAGCTCGTACCCTAATTTATTAATATAGAATCACAGGATATGAATATGAGCCTCAGAAATAAGGAGGCGAGATTGGGAAATTAGAAGAGAATCAGGGCAACGAAAGGAAAGTTTCAGGAGGATAGTTTGTCTCCCAAGAAAACATTGAAGAAGATGATTACAATGCTACAATACAATGAACTCTTTAAGCCTCAACACAGAAAGAGGAAAATATCAATGGAGAAAAACACGAATGGTCAGTTGTGGATGGAGTAGAAAGTAGTCATGGGAAGGCCTTGCAGGAGAATCGCCAGAACGTAAACAAATAAGAACAACAGCAAGCGATAACCACAACATAGACTTGAAGGCTAAGAAGTTGAAATGGACAAATCTAAACTGGGCCTATTATAAAAATGAGGCACCTTTGTTAATATATTAAAGTCGGAGACATTAATTAAAGAGCTTGACAGAAAACTTGTCGCGTTCTCCTGGTGTGAAGTAGAATTTAAATCAAAGAAATCCTATAGAAAATGAAAATATTTATGATTTTCCGTAGGTAAGAATGGTGGTCTTAGATATTATATACTGTAATTAAAACTTTCTCACAAGCTTTTATGGAAAATTTAACTAAGTTTAACACCTATGTTGAAATCTTATTGTCTTTATGGCAATCATGATAATTTATGGCAATGGAATGTTCATCTTTTGAACATCTAATTGGACAGACAAAGGTCATTTAACTGACATATGTGATAAACAAGCTATCAACATGTCAATAGAACTCTCTATTTCATATTTCATAAATTCCAGGCACATTTTATGTACATTGTCCTTCTTTTAATTCTTACTCTTTTTATAGAAAGCTTCCATAATATCTTACAGGAATCATAAAACCATCTGTAAAGCATACTTGAAAGGAAATTTCTTTTTCAAATATGCTTATTCCATCATCATGAAGCACAAGCCTAAACTAACAAGTCTGAATCGGGTTTGGATTCGCGGACTTTCAAAAACAATTACCCTCTTTATGTGGATGCTATCTAATATTATGTTGTCTTCATGTAATTCGGTTGCTTTTTAAATGTCAGGTGCGCTTACATACTGATTTGCTATGTTTTTTATTGCTTGTGATTTGGGGGGGGGAAGAGTGTATGGTGTGCTATGTATTTTTGGATGGGCATTTATGAATGATTTTTTTAATCCATCTAGGATATATAGCATTATTTTGGTCTTACTCCGGTCTTTCAAAAATTCACTTTATCTAGTTCAGATAATTCATTTTTCTTTCTTCTTTTGTTTATTGAGCTCAATGAAAAGATGGGTATAACTTTCTATAGGAAAATCATATTCCTAACTTATTCTCATCTAATAACAAGGAAGGGGTTTTCTTATCATTCTTCATCAGCCTAGGTTGAAATGGGGTGGAATGTTTTTAATGACATCGATGAAAAGAAGTCTAAACCTATTTTAACAAACATTTGTTGAAGAAAACCTTCAATTGGATGGAAAGTAAAATATTGATGCTTCCTGGAAGTCAACCTTTGGATTATGTGGTATTGACATAATAATTAGAGAGGAATCAAGTAATTTCACTAAGGTCAAGATGCTATGAATTTGCATATTGAGATGCTAGTTATACATAAATAACTTGAAATAAGAAGCAACTTAACATCTTATCCATTCACATTTAAATAAGATTGTATAAATGCTATTTATGGGTGATGAGGCAGGTATGAGTATGAAAATTTTATTTGGGCATAAGTATAGAGGTACCACAATCCGAAATTGCACCGCCTCATTTCCATCCCTAATGTTGATTTAGATCCTGTGAAAGTATTAGACAGTATATTTAGATCCTATGACCGACCTTGGTGCCCTTCATCATTTTCTGGGTATTTTTTTTTTTTGCTCGCTCCTCCACTGGTTTATTTTTATCACAGCAGCAGTATACCAGGATATTCTTGGTTGGGCCTTCATGTTATCCTGTAACTGGTGAGAAATTGAGTGCCACTGACGGTCCATTGCTTGATGAAACCAATCTCTACAGAAGTCTGGCTGGAGCTCTTCAGTACCTCACCATCACTCGTACAGACATTGCTTAAGTTATGCAGCATGTTTTTTTATTTATGCATACCTCACAGGAACCTCATATGCAGTTCATTAATTGCAATTTGAGGTATATTCAGGGTATTATTGATTCTAGACTTCATTTGGTAAGTCTCAGTCCCATATGATCACTGCTTATTCTTATTCGGATTGAGCTGGCTATTCGGATTCTAGACGTTTGACTTCTGGCTACTGTCTATTTCTTGGTGACAACCTGGTGTCTTGATCTTCCAAACGGCAGGAAACTATCTCTTGTTCCAATGCAGAAGCCAACTACAGGGATGTTGCAAATGCAGTCACAGAAACGATTTGGCTACGCAACCTTCTTCTTGAGCTACGTGTTCCAATCGGGCATGCCACACTTGTCTATTGCGATAACATTTATGTTGTGTACCTGTATAAAAATCCTGTATAAAAATCCAATGCAACATCAATGGACCACGCATGTTGAGCTTGATATTCATTTTGTCCGTAAAAAGGTTAATCCTAGTTCTGTTTGTGTGCTTCGTGATCCTACTGAGTACTAGTATGCTGATATCTTTACTAAGGGACTACCACGACATATTCGTCTTCGATCTAGCCTTAGCATTCATCCTCTTCCCGCTCCGATTGGGGGGTGTATTAGACTAGTAAATATATGTAAACATTTAGCTACCTAGAATAGCACAGTTACAAATATGGTATAACTCTCTTGTACAATTTATTTATACTGAATGATAGTGAATAGCCCGTTACGGGATTACGCAATCTTACAAAAAGCTATAGCCCTTATATCATTCACTTTCTTTGACTCATCAATCTCTGAACACAAATTCTATAGTTAATTACTTTGTCAAGAAAATAATCCAACGGATAAACTCTAAAAATTAGCTACCGTATTTCACACAAGCTTATATGTCATGATTTTAATTTCAACAATCTGAACTATGAAATCAAAGACTTCATTATTTTTTATAAGGCTAGATTACCATCCATCAAAATTTATGTTACCCCCTAATAAATTAAGCACGGATGCCACTTATGTCTATTTTATGCGTGAGTTTTAGCACGATACGATGACTTTTTCTATATCTCAACCATTATCTGCAACACTGTACTACACATACTAACCAAGATTTTTGTTAGTGCCTGATGGTAGAAACACTCATATCAACTTAGCAAACACTTCTTTGTAATTTCATGTTGCTCTCTGGTCATCTCAATCTCTTCTTCTAAATATTATTATTTGAAGTAGAGATATGCTATAAATGTAGTTATTTTGGAATAATGGCTAGTCGAGTAAGACCGGCAGGAAGAGTTATAACAACCCAACATAAACCTTTTTTGTATTGTTAGAAGCTACTTTAAATCACTACAAGAAAAAGGGCTTTCGTGACCGAATTCCGGTGAATACAAATTATTTAGTCACTAATAATCGTATTAGTGACTTAGATATTTTCGTCACCATGTTTTGGTCACCAATAAACTTTTAGTGACCAAGTGAAAATTGTGGTCAACAAATTGGTCACAGAAAGGTGTTGGTCATAAGAGTTAAGTAATTTTGCCATCCTTGATGACCAATGGAGATGACAAAGTATAATATGGTCACCAAATTAATATTTAGTGATCAAAGTTACAGTCACTCACCAAAAGTTTGGCGGGAAATATTATCACCACATTTTTATACTTTGGGATTAGGAATGTGTGAATTGTAGTAGTATGAAAAAGTCTTCTACCCTCCTGCTATATAAATTGAGCTTTATTTTTCTCCTTAACCTACATTAGATGTTTACATTGTCAGAAAGTGCAGGTCTTGGTTGTTCTGGAATATGTTTAATACTCTCTGATTGCTTAATTTGTGAACAGATGAAGACCGGATGCATGGTTGTGTGGAGAAAGAGAGGTCCTCTTGGTAAGGTGGTGATGCTTTGTAAATGATTTTTACAATGACATTCGGCGTTGTAAAGATGCAACTATCCTACAATGTTATAACTATATTTCCCCTCCAAATCCCATTGTAAAAACACATCTACAATGAGAAAACACCATTATGAATGAATGTATCCAACTAATTAACCAAAATTCATTTTTAAAAAATCCACAACTTTCAAAATAAATTGTTTCCCCGAAACTAATTATCCAAATATAAAAACTGGTCAACAAAACATATCATTGAAAATGAAAATATGTATTACATAGTTTAAGTAATCCAATCCAAAACCTAGCTATATAGCACAAGCCAACAAGATCATCGAATGGTCAAGTCTTGCATAATTCGAAACCTAGCTGGATTGAATCTTGCTATCAACTCTCCAATCCTACACATCTCTATACCATCGCAAATTAGGCAAGAATGAAAAAGGACTATTGAATAAGCAACGGTTATCTGAAATATGAGCGTGATGATGATCAACAAGTCAACAAGAGATTTCATGACATTCAATGCTAGCGAACACAACAAACTTCATAAAACTTATCATGGTGCAGCATAAACAAGAAACATATTTTTTTTTGCAGAGCTATTATTCCATTTTTTTAATCACAATAGAAGATTATAAAAAAACTCTGTATTGTTGTTAGGGAAAGCCAAAAGCGCTCAATAGTAAGTGTTATTCCTTGAAAGAGTGATGCAGCATTCTAGGATAGTTCAAGATTTTTCCAACATAACAAAACAAAAAACAAACTCATTCACTCAACAGACTGCTAGATTTGCAAATCCTGAACATTCCAACCCTTCTCTCTTTAGCATCTCTCAGTAGAGACATAAGATAGAGGGAAGTGGAATAAACCAGAACAATAACTAGACAACAGCTGTAACTAGACACCTCATTATAAACAGTGAGATGCTATCACTAAAAGCGCAGGCAGGACACAAGATTCATGTATACAAAACAAGCTATGCCAATAGTTATATAATCATTTATTGCAGCTAAAAATTACGTCCCACTAGATATGTCATGTTTGCAAATTTAATTTTAAAAAATCAAGAGCATCGACAATAGCTCAATGATAAAACAGAGAACCCTAACTTAATTTCAGCTCAATGTTAACATCCGAACGGAAGGAAAAAGCTTGTAAAATATCCAAATCGGTTTGATGTTAACACAGAGGCAATTACGTTAACATCAATTATAATTAAGCATTTCATAATACGAAGAATCTAATCAATAGAATACGAAATTCAGCAAAAATTGAAGAATTTTGAAGATTAGTAACGAACCTTGGGGCCAATCAGGAAGCGGCACGGGCGGGGGGAACGATTTGGAACCGGGCTGGAAAAAATTGCCTTGGTGTAAAAAAATCCAGTAACATCACTACCATGGTGTAAAACAAGAACCAACAAATAATATAGCAAGTAGTCAGATAGACTAGGAGTTTCTATGATATTCCATATATGACCATCTTATTGGCAAGTGCAACTACTTGAAAGGAATATTTTAGTAACACCACTGCCTTGGTGTAAACGAAGGATCAATTGATAATATAGCAAGTGGTCAGATAGACTAAGATCCATGATATGCCACATATGAATCACAAGATAAGATAGAAAGAATACAAATTGATAAACCAAATTTTAAAAAAATTTGAAGGAAAATAATGTAGGGAATTTAAAAACTGCTAAAGTAAAACTGTGCAGGTCCCAGAAAGATATACAAACTCATAATCAGTTCTCTGTACTTATCATTATCAGTGTAACTTTCTAAGCTAACATAACACTCCTACAATTCTAATTGTATACTACATTTTCTTCACCCAAAATTATAAAGGGATACTCTATACCCTGCCTCTATCTCCTTTCCTAAAGACATGGTATACAATTATATAACACCCACAGGTGTTCCCCAGCGGTTGGGACGTTGGTTTGTTGGTCCAATGGTATACAATTATACAAGTTATAGAGAGACCAGGTTACTTTTAAAAAAAATGAAACCTAGCAACATTTGACACCAGATTAAGAAATCCAAAAAACTCAACTAATTCAGTCAATTAAGGAATCTTGGGAAAGTTTTAGCACCAAGTTCATAAAATTAATCTTTCATTGGAAAAGATGATAGCACTGTAATCATTTTGATGGAGAATGACTCGACCCACAGCCTAATTTACAACCCGGGATGCTTGTTGACTATACCACTCTTCTCCAGTCAGGACCTATCCATCATATTTTAGTAATAAAAGAAAGTAAATACCCTTGGAAGACAAAGCTATGAAGAAGCAGGAAAAAACTTGCAACATCACATTATTTTTACTACAGAAACCTTGCGTCCTGGTGGTTGTGACCGTGTAATCTCGTCCATATCCGCGCTTCAGACGAACCTGTGCCATGTCAAATCAACAGAACAAATTTTCAATGCGGGTAAAACTAACAAGAGCATATCAAAACCCAAGGTCGAGATAAAATAAACTGGAGAAAAAAATTGAAACCAATTGAAGGAGGTAAGGAATTAAAACAATTCTAATAGAGGATGTGAAATAAACTTATTTCGGAGTAGATTAAGCCGGTAGACGTGGCAACCGCATGGTGAAATCTATGAAACAGGCAGCATCGTTGGTATTGAGGTATAAAAGAAAACAAGGTAACAAGGAAAAAACAGAGGATCTCATATCTGTTGCCTCGTCCCGCCAAAATTTCCCGCTTGGTTTGAGTCGATCAAAGAGGCAAATATCTTCCCGCCATACACTAGCCCGCCTTGTCTGAGTCCGCCGAAGAGACGGTGGATTTTTCTTTTTTTTTATTGAAACCTTTCCAATAAATTTCATAATTTTTTTTTGCTTGAAACCATAAACTATACATAAAAGAATATATTCTGCTATTAATAAAATGTAAACGTAATCTTCATTTTCTTTTACTAAACTATAATAAGAAGTTAGTTTATTAATCATTATTAATACATTTTCTTCTAATAAACGTATGATTTTATTTTCAACTAAGATCTATAAATTAATGTAATTTTTCTTATAATAATTGAAAGAAAACAATATTATTAAAGTGATTTTAATAATATGCTTTTAAATTCATCAATTTCTAACATATTATAAATTTATATTAGTAAATTATCTTAATATAAGGAAAACGTAGTCAAAAGTTGGCCACAAATGTCAACAGTCAAATTGGCCGGAAATCATCAAAATAGCCGTTTTACTTTTCTATTAAAAAATTAAAACAAAAAAATAGTAAAAATTACTGCCCTTTCTACTTTTTTACAAAACAAATATTTTCTTTCTTTCTTTTGTATTCCTAGATCTTTCTTTTGGCGGAGGTGAAGCTCTCGGCGAAATGGTGAAGTTTAGGGTGAAGGTATGAGGGGAGACAAGGTAATGGTTTCTGGGCGGGGTTCGGGGTGGAGATAGCAGCGGGAAGAGTGTGCAAGGGCGATGAGGCAATGGTTCTAGGTGGGGTTAGTGGCGGGTGGCACGGCTGGTCTGGGGTGAGTTGTTGGTGAGAACTAATCGAAGGGTGTGAGGTGTGAGGGGGCGACGACTTTTAGGTGGGAAGCCAAAATAACCTTTGACTCTTTAGTCAACTGATTTATTACCGGACTTTAAGGAAAAAACAATTTTGCCCTTGAATTAAAAAAGGTCTAAGTGCTGAAATGACCATGAATTTAGGCTGAAAGTGCCAATGTAACCCTGCAATCTCAGAAAGTGCTAAAATAACCCTTGATCATGTTGAATTTTTAGTCAACTAGTTTACTTTCGGAATAAGGTGAAAATACCATTTTGCCCTTATTTAAAAAAAGGGAAAAAGTCGCAAAATATGAAATGACGTCCTTGGTCTTTACTTTATTAATCATTTTCTCCTATTTTCCTCTTGCATTTTTTATTCTTCCCCAAACTTTCTTCCCTCTCCACCCTTCTTCCTACTTTCTTCATCCTGAAGCACAGAAACCGAGGCGTCGCCCGATCGCTTCTCCACCAAATTTCTCCTCTTCCCATTTCTCCTCCGTCCGACCGCCGTCAAAGCTCCCTCGTTTCTTCCTCCTTAAATACCACATCGAGCTGCTCTGCTTCGACTCTCCGTCGCAGGTTGAAAAAAATTCTCCGTCGTATGTGAGCCCTAGGTCGGATTTGGGGAAAATAAAAAATATGGTAAATTGGGCATGTAATAAAATTGATATTGATGTTGTTTTGCTGTGATTTCATAGTTACAACCTCTTCAGAATGTGTGAAGTGCCCTTACACAATAGTTCAAGCAGGAATATTCAATTTTTAAAAAGTACGGGGGAAGTACTATGAGGTACCGGAATTGACAAGGGAACCAGCAGGCCTTAATTACAGCGGAAGCAAGGGCCCTTAATTATACTATGAGGGAGCCCATGACGAAGTACAGGGGAAGCTTCCGGCAATGGAAGCTACTAAAACAGGGAGATGTCACGACTTGAGTTTGGCGAG
>JAULKJ010312487.1:0-10880 GCA_032355405.1 Rubia balearica | reverse complement strand
TTCGTATCATGGCTATTCGAACGAGGAGTTGGTCTACTATTTCTATAATGGTCTTCTTGACCAAGATCAAAGGCTAGTGAGGGGAGTTTGTAATGGTTCTCTTGGGAACAAGTCCTCTTGGGAAGCTATGGAGCTCTACGATGAGCTAGCCGAAGAGTCAAGAAATTTTAGCTTTAGAGCCGATTTGAGAAGGCAGAATACCACCAATGCAAGTGCTTCTTCCAACCATGGAAAACTTGAAGATAAAGTTTCGAATATCACCTCTATGATCCAGGCATTGATGATGCAATCCGGAGAAAAATCTCATGTGAAATCTTGCGAGATTTGCTTTTCTTTGCATCATACGGACACATGTCCTAATTGCAAGATGATTATGTGGAGGAGGTGAGTGCTATGGGGTATTAAAGTGGGCAAGGGTACCAAAATCAAAGGTACCAATGATATCAAGGTTATCAAGGAGGTGGAGGCTACCAAAACGACCTTACGATACGGCCAACCAATTCCACCCAAATCTTCGATATGGAAATGCACAAGGCAGCCAAAATGTTCAACCTTACCGCCCTACTCAACACCATCGACAACAGAAACCTTAATACCAAAGGCTTAGTGATAAACCCCACAATCAAGGTGAAGATCCGGGGATGTCCAAGGAGGAGATCATGCAAGCCATTGGGAAATTGACCATATGTGTGGACAAGTCTGAGAAGCACCAAGAGAAATCCGACTCTAGCATAAAAAATATAGAGACTAAAGTGAGCCAAATAGCTCAAATCTTGAATAGAATGGAGGCCAGAGATTTGGAAAAACTTCTTTCTCAACCGTAGTCTAACCCTCATCAAAATGTGAGTTCCATCTCATTGGGGAGTGGAAAATAAGTGGAAATACCCCAAGCCAAGGTTGATGAAGAGCGGGTGTTTTAAAAATAAGAAAATGTTGAGAAGAAGGCCAAGGAGTTGACCAAATTGAAGATGACTGAGAGGGAAGAAATCGAGGTGAAGACCTTCATGCCTAGAACCGAATCGAATCCCAAAACCTCATCACCTTCTCGCAAGAAATCAAAAGGGGCGTAGATCCCTATCTATGAGCCGGAGCAACCATTCTGGAGGTCTTGAAGGATAGGAGGACCAATGAGGACAACAAAGACATCTACGAAGTATTTATTATATGTGAGGTAAAAATTCCACTCTTGAATGCTATAAATCAAATTTATAGGTATGCTAAATTTCTCAAAGAATTTGTGTACCATCAATAGGAAACAAAAATTGCAAAGTAAAAAGAAGAAGGGAAAGAGTGAATATGTCTCAGCCATTTTGGATGAGGAGTTACCTCCTATATGCGATGATCCAGGAATGTTTACGATTCCCTGTGAGATAGGAGGGGAATGTGTTAACAAGGCCATGCTAGAATTAGGTGCTACAATTACTTTGATTTCATATTCTTTGTTGTTTTCGCAATCGCGATAGGCTTGTCGCGATAGAATGTCGCGAGTCGGGATGATCAATTTGCTATCGCGATGAGAGTCAGAAGTTTTTCAAATTTTTGCAACTCTCAATACCCATGTATCATGACTGGCAACAGGTATGTCGTGAGCGCGACCTTTGTTTGACTTCCTGGTGTCCTTTAACTCCAGCATCGCAACTCGCGACATACCCTTCGCGAGCACGACACTGGGTGCCTTTGAAAAATAAAAACGGGCAGAACCATCATTTTTTTCCATTCACAGCCTTCTCCGCCGTTGTTATCCACCGTCCCACCACCACTTTCCACCCAAAACCGGCCGGAATTGTCCATAAAAACATGCCAAAAACACTCCCTATCACCTACCTTTCCCAAATTCACAAAAATTCCACCGATTAAGCCGAGAGTTCGTTTGAATTTAAAACCCTAGATTTTAGGGATTTCCAAAATCCGGTTGCATAGGTTAGGGCTTTTTTCGTGGGCTTGTTCAATTCATCCTTATAGGCTTCAATTCGGTACATTTCTTCAACCATATGCTCCTAAATTATTATTTCATTTGAATTTGCGATTTGTGAGAATGTTAATTTCTGGGTATTTCTGTGAATGAATTTTTATGAATGTAATTCCTGGGAATTTTTGTGAATGTGAAGGTGAATTTTTTTGAATGAAATTTATTGGAATTTTTGTGAATGTGATTGGTTTGAATATGTTCATAGGCTGAGCTGATTATCTTTGGGAATATTGTGCTGTGAATGGATTAGTTTGTTTTTGGTGTTTATTTTTGTCTGTAATTTTGAGGGATGATATTTTGGATATTTTGGTCTGTGATATAGCCCTAGTATTGGTTGAATTGGCGAATCTTTGTGAATGCGCTGGGTTGTACATGTTTTAATGTTCGGCGAACTATAATGGAACTTGATTTTGTTATTTCATTTTGATATTGGTTGTACAATTAGTGTAGATTTTGGCTTTAATTAGACTAGTTTGGCTTTGGTGTAGTTTTACTAGTTCGACTTTGGATTTGCTTAGATTAAGGTAGTTGAATTAGGTTAGTGTGGCTTTGATTAGGTTAGCTAAATTTTAACTTTGATTAAGATAGTTTAATTAAGTTAGTATGGCTTTCTTTACACTACTTTAACTAGGCTAGATGTTTAAACTCTTCTTAGTTGTTGTTGCTTATTTAGTAGATTTACTTTGTTTACTAGTTTAACTTGTCTTTAAATTGATAACTTAGAAAACCCAATCCAAACCCCCCCTACAAGATTTTATATATACGCATATCTTTATATCTATCATAATATTCACCATTATATGTAAAAACCTTTAGGAAAATCCATTTTCTTTGTGGACGACCCTGATTTTCCATTATCTACTTAATTGTATTTAGGGAGCATTTAGGGCTTCAAAATAGTAACTTTGAGAGGTACGTCGGCGACCTCCCATCGGGTTAGTGAAAAAATGTGGGGAAGATGTCTTGGGAGATGGTCGGTCGGGTACATCAGGTCTTAAACGTCATATTTTCACTTGTGGTGGTGGAGGTTAACTCAATTATCCCGTCGTTGAACATTCTACCTATCGTGAGGAAGTTAGCTATGCTATTTTGAGGCACAATTATCCTTATAAATATGTTGAATGTGAAGGAAATAAAAAGAGTTCGTAAGTTCTTGAACCCAACGTGAAAACCATTTCAAATAACACTATTAAAAGTGATGTATTGGGAATCTATGAAATACAAAAGGAGAAATTGAAAAGGGAAATAGAGGCTGTGATTGGTAAGATATGTTGTACGTATGATTTATGGAGTTCTTCAACCATGGATGTGTATTTTTGTTTAACAGCTCATTATAAATATTCAGTTTGAGTGTCGCAGAAGCGGTTATTATTATTTAAACATGTGCATCCACCAAATTATGGTAGATTTTGAGTCACTTGTCAATTTATTACAAGAATGAGGCATAGATAGAAAAGTCCTTACTATTACATTAGGCTAGGCTTCTTATGAAGATGGTATGGTAAAGGTACTACGAGGTCACTTGTTTTTCCATGATGCTCTATTTGGTGAGGGAGATTTTCTTCATGTGCATTGTGGTGCACTTATTTTGAATTTAATTGTAAAGCATGGTCCGAAAGCTATTGAAAAATTAGTGGACAAAGTTAGAGAGGGTGCTAAGTTTGTGAGAAGTTCTGAATCAAGAAAACTGAAATTTGCTGATTGTTATCGAGTTGTAGGGCTGAATGTTACTAAACACGTGAGACAAGATGTGCCCACTAGGTGGAAATCCATGTACTTGATGCTTGAAAATGTTATTTCATTCCGTGATACATATCATAAATTGTAGTTTGTGGATAAAAAAATATGTTCATTTTCCTACTGCAGAAGAATGGGTAAATGTGAAAGAGATCGCTAAGTTCTTATGACCTTTTAATGATATAACTAATATGTTCTCTGGTTCACTTTATCCGAATGCGCATTTTCCTTCCATGTTCAAGATTGAAGAATTTATTTTGAAGCACTTGAAAAGCTTTGATCTTTTCATGCATCAGATGATGGATTTTATGTATGAAAAGTTTCAGAAGTATTGGGAATGTTATAGCCATATCTTTTCTTAGGCTATTATTTTGGATCCTTGATTCAAACTTCACTATGTGAGTAATTTTTCATATTTCTTCGAAAAAGAACACGCGAGGAAAATTTTGAGAAAGTTAAGGAAACTTTTTTTTTAAAGAGTAAATGAATTGTATTGATAGTGCTTCTCGGTTTCTAAGGATATGATCATGGGGGATATTAATCAACAATTGGATGATATTGATTTGGTAAGTGGTATTTTATAGTGGTTTGGATTCTTACAGTAATACTATAATTCATTTTACTGATATTTTATTGGTTGGTGTAGGAATTTGTAGCAGATAAAAATGAATATGGAATGGAAGAGAAGAAGTCTCAACCGAAAGTTTATTTGGATGAAGCAAGTCTTCCAAGAAATCTAAAGCTACATATTCTTGATTATTGGAAGTTGAATAACATTAAATGGCCTGAATTGTCATTGATGGCAAAGGATGTATTAAGTATTCCTCTAACCACAGTGGCTTCAGAGTCTTCATTTAGTTGTGGTGGAAGACTCATTGGCAAATTTCAAAGTTCTATTTTACCAAGTAATGTGGAGGCACGCAATGATTGATTGTATGCTAAGGGTAATGATTTTTTCTTCTCATTTACTATTGTTATTGCCAAAAGCAAGTGCCCTAAGAGATTTTTTTTATTGTTGTAGATTACAAAGATTCTGATCCTGAAGGCAATGATAGAGGAGGAGGTATTTCTAATGATATTAGAAGCTTACTTACTCGACTTAACAATTGATAGGAGATTTTACTTCTATTTAATATTATAGGTATTCTTATATACAACTAACTGAATCCTAAGGCCTAACTTAGTTAGTTAGCCATCCACTTAAATCACTTGTGCTGTTTAAACAAACTAGTTGTCTTTCTTGTTATGATTTGATGTTTAATTTATGCCTTTATGCTGGTTTTTGTGATATGATTGTCATTTTTCCAATGATTAATAAAATTTTGAAGTGTTCTCAACTTGGCTTATTAAGGATTTATGATTCTTTGTAGTGATAGTGTAGTTCTCATTGTGCATTACTGATCACTGAAGTTGTGCTATATATTAAAATGGTTTTTGGTGTTCGTTAGATTCAAAATTGAGTTCATTTGATCTAGTACTATAGCTCAGTGGGATTACAAAAAATTTATTGCAGATATGATTAGTCTAAATAGTTCTAATGAAATAAGCATGGTTACATCTTTATGTTGTTATTGCTAGCGACTAGTTCCAGAATATGCAATGATCATATATGATTCATCTCACTTGCAGGCTTGCAGTATTTATCCATGTGTAAAGAGTGATTAATTTGCATGGTTTTTTGAAAGAAAATCTAATTTGGTAACATTTTTCATCTATTCAGAATATATGATCAAACACAGGTTGAAGCTCCTAAGAAGATTTTGCTTGAGCTGCATTGGTTCGTCGGGTAATAGCAACATAGTAAACACTCAATCCTATAATGAGAGCATACACAAAGGCAATTGTACTGGTAGCAGTCCCACTAGCACCCAGTTTCTTTTTGTTTTGTACTGCAGCTCCATCGATAAGATTTTAAATAGAATATTATTTCAATAGGTTTATTTTAAAAAAATGATGCTATTTTACATGGTATGAATTGGACTGCATGGTAAAAATTATGCATAATAGAAGCAAGATTTGTTTAGATTGTTGATTATTTGTTGCACATGATCTGTTTGGATTGAGGTGATATGCTACATCTGACCTAATCTACATGGACATTCTAACTAACATGTTGATTTATTGATTATTAGGTGCTTTGGTTTTAAAGAATTTGTAGATTACCTCACTCAACCGTTTCTCTCTCACCATTTTTTCTCTTTTTTATTGGTTTTCTGCACGTTGATGCTCACAAATATCATTGGATGTATTGCAGTTTCAAAGTAAAATAATATTGAGGATTTGAATGTTTGGAGTGAAGAAGTTGATGTTGGATGTAATTATAGTTTAGGATAGATTGGTGTTGGTTGTAAATATGACAGATTGAGCTTCAAAGTAAATTTGATGGATGTAATTATAGTTGATGTCATGTTTTATTTTAAATAGGTAATGATGGGTAATTATTGGGTGTTTAATGAGTTCATAATGGAATTATATGATTTGGGACCCAATGGGTCTCTAGTTTTCCAATAACATAAAATCCCAGTCCCGCCCAATCATGAAATCTCATGGGAAGTAGTACTACAAGAAGCAACCTGTTATTTCTCCCTTTTACTTCGCTTATTTAAAATTTGGTAAATAATTGAGGTAAAAAGTTTGTTTACCTCAATTTTTTTAAACAAAGTAAAAAATATTATTTACTTGATTAAAAAAACCAAAGGTAAAAAGTACTTTTTTACCTTGGTTATTTAAAAACCGAGGTAATGAGTCTAAAATGACCAACGTTGTACGCCCCTCTCTGTTACCGACGTTGGTTGTTTTTATGACCGACGTCGCATGCCCCTCTCACAAACATAAATGACCAATGTCGCAACCCCTCTCGCTTACCAACATAGGTTATTTTTATGACCGACGGTGTACACCCCTCTCATAGACATTGATGACTGACATCGCACGCCCCTCTCGCTAACCGACGTCAGTTGCTTTTATGATCAACGCTGCATGTCTCTCTCACAAATATGAATGATCGATGTCGCATGCCCTTCTCACTTACCAACGTCGGCTGATTTTACGAGTGACGTATCATGTCCTTCTCACAGACATGAGCCATATTCCAACTTAAGCCCATTTCCAAAAGTATTAATGTTTTATACCTTCTACATCTTCACATAATATATGAGCAATGTAAAAATAACATCCAATACTCTAAATGACATGTTAAACTTGTGCAATTGCTAATTTACATTCACCCTTTGTATTTTATTATTAATGTTATTATTTTATTTATTAGTAGATGAGTAACTAAAAATTGACTTTCTGTATATAAATACTAATAACTAAAATTTGACCTTAATCATCAGTCAATCCTTACTTAACTTTCCATATATAAACATTAATGAAATGTTTGACTTTTTAACTAATCTACGGTTAACCCTTACTTGACTTAATGATATATAAAAGCTAATAAAATGGTTTGACTTTATCTAATCAACGACTAACCCTTCAGGTTGACTTTCCATATATAAACACTAATAAAATGAATTGACTGTAACTGATCAACGGTCAAACCATGTTTGACTTCCTTATATAACCACAAATAAAATGTTTGACTTTCACTAATAAAGGGTCAACCCTTACTTGACTTTCCATATATAAACATTAATCAAATGGTTTAACTTTTTGCAATGAATGGTTAACCCTTCAGCTTGACTTTCATATATAAACACTAATAAAATAAATTGACTTTAACTGATCAATGGTCAAACCTTACTTGACTTTCCATATATAAACACAACTAATATGGTTAGACTTTAACTAACCAACAGTCAACTTTTACTTGACTTTTCATACATAAACACTAATGAAAATGTTTAATCTTGATTGATCAACGATTAACCCTTACTTGACTTTCCTTATATTAATATAAATAAATAGGGTTTAACTTTAACTAATCAACAGTCAAGTCTTAATTGACTTTCCATACATAAACACTATTGAAAAGCTTTTACCTTGACTAATCAACGATTAACCCCTTACTCTACTCACCATAAATAAATGCTAATAACTAAGGTTTGACCTTAATTAATCAATGGTCAAACTTTATTTGACTTTCCATACATAAACACGTATGAAAAGTTTGGACCTTGACGAATCAATGATCAGCCCTTACTTAACATTCCATACATACACACTAATGAAATGGTAAGAACTTAACTAATCAATGGTCAACCCTAATTTGACATTCCATACATAAACACTAATGAAATGGTTAGAACTTAACTAATCAACAGTTAACCCTTACTTGACTTTCCATAAATAAACATTAATAATTAAGGTTTTACCTCAACTAGTCAACGTTCAACCCCTACTTGCCTTTCCATACATAAACAACAATGAAAAGTTCTGACCTTAACTAATTACAGTCAACCATTAGTTGACTTTCCATATATGAACACTAGTAAAATGATTTTATTTTAGCTAATCAGTGATTAACCCTTACTTGACAAAGAAACTTAAAATTAGATATTAAAAATAAAAATACAAAGTTAGTGAATAGATATTTAATTTTCAAATTTTTTCCATCAATCATTTATGCAATTTAGAGTTTTTAAATTCTCTATTTTTATATTTTATTTCATAAATTTTCTTTTTTATGTTTATTTTCAAAATAGGTCAAAGAAAACAAATCATTTCATACTTCTTACATAAAAAATAAATATTATTGAAAATGATACACAACAATTCTTACAATAATTCATTTTTTAAAGGAAAATAATTTGTAATTTTATCATACTCAAATTAAAATAACATAAGATGATTAAGTGTGTCGAGTACGTAACATTGTTGTAATTAGATATATATTTATTTTATCCTATATAAACTAATAATTGACTTAAAATAAAAATTTAAAATTAGAATGACATAATGAATTTTAAAATCATATTAGATTCATTAACTAAACTAATGAACATAATTAATGTGTGTAGCCTAATCTTAATTAAACTAATAAACAAATTAGATTAAAGGTTTGGTTTATTTTCAACCCAATGTAAATTCAGATCAAAATCTAAACCCAAACCCTAGTACTGTATAGAATCCAAACCCTAATAGGAGTAGTCTACGTTCAGATCCTTGTATCTTCCATTCTTACAGGCCCCTCCGCCTCTCTTCCATTGACGCCGCCTCCACCATCAGATTCCACCACGCCACCCTCTCATTCTTCTATTCACCCTAGTGCTACCTTTTCCTTCGATTCACCCCAACGCCACCGAATTCCACTGCGCTCACCACGCCGTTGCTAAACTCCACCGCGCCACATCTGCGTCCGACACCACCCATCCAGCAACCTTCCAGTGATGCCACCGCATTGAAACGACACTGCAGCAAACTTCCCAGCACCGATGTGTGTATAGAGAGCTTTCGACGAACTCTTCCTAGCACCGACCTCTGCTGCCACCGCCTCAGACCCGGGGTTTTATAATTTTCCACTGTAGATGATAGGATTTGATAATTTTCCACTGCAGTTACTAGGATTAGATTTTATGTATACATGGAACCGTGATTAATTTTTGTATCTATGAAACTGAAATGGTATGTTTCTACTTTCAATTGTACATTTTATGTTCAATTAAGCCAAATCTAGGCTTGTTTTTGTGATGTGATCACGGAATTGGGCTGTGAAGTGTGGCCGAAAATTTGTAACTGGCCGGAAATTTAT
Source organism: Rubia balearica (assembly GCA_032355405.1). NCBI lineage: Eukaryota > Viridiplantae > Streptophyta > Magnoliopsida > Gentianales > Rubiaceae > Rubia > Rubia balearica. The sequence goes on along the minus strand of JAULKJ010312487.1, from coordinate 1,479 downwards.
TGTCAGTCCTGAACTACCAACAGCAGAATCGATGTCGATTATTCTTTCGGTAGTTTTTTTTTTTAATTCTAGAAATGGTACGTGCGACATTACACTTCCCTCTAACCCGGTTTCGGTCATATTTACAGCAGGTGCGAGGTAGTACGCACTGTCGGTCACAAACTATTTACTTCATTTTTTCACTTGCGACGTCGCACACTCTGTTGGTCATAAAAATTTTACCTCAATTTTCCAGAAAAATTGAGGTAAATGGTACTTTTTACCTAGGTTGTGAACCACAGTAAAAAGTATACTTTTTTATTATGCCACTATTTACTTCGGTTATTTTTAGGGAAAAATCGTGGTAAAAAGTCCTCCAGAACCAAGGTAAAAAGTCATGTGTTCTTGTAGTGTAGATTCTCGGTCCCATTAATTACCCATTTATAAACTTTAAATCCTATTTTTTCCCAATCCCGTGGAAATATTGTGAGGAACTAAGTTTTGATTTCGAGTACAACATAAGCAGCTGCTGGAGTATTGGCAATTGGCGCGTTTGGTGGAGCTTGTTATGTTGCTAAGTAAATGTCAACATAATGAGCTGTTCACCCATAATGGGGTAAGTAAATTGGATAGGTCCAATAGCGCCTGCTTCCAGTTCCACGTCAGGGGAAAGAAGACGAGAAAGAGAACATATATTTAGCCTTGTTTTGTAGCAAGAAAAATGTCCATAGTACATTCACTTGTTCTTCTGCAATGAGGTCTATTTTGATGTAGCATGTAGTGACATTTCTGAAGACCAATTTGGTAGCTAATCAAATTATTATCAATAGAGTTGAGGAGAGATGTAAAGTCATATGCATCTCATGAATTAATGTGTTGCCATTTGTGAACTATTGTTAGAGAAGAAAACATTTCATGTTGGAACATACTGCTGAAATACAGATTGGCGAGAAGAATATTGCGATGGATTTTGTTTTATGGAAATTGGAGATTTATGAATATTTGATTTAGCCGAATAGAAGCATAATGGAACTATGGTAAATCCCTACATTTATAGAATTGGAATTGAATGAATATTATGGGATATTTGTGATAAAAAAAATTCCTTTATTTATGGGATTTAGATATGCTTCAAAAGCAGATAAGGAATAGGAATATTATGGAGAAATTCTGATCTGCAATGGATTATAGATAGAGGACATTATTCGGCTGCAAAACACACGAATTAAAATAAAAAAAATCTGCACTTCAGATTTCTATCTATCGAGAGTTTTGTCGAAAGCCAGAATTACCATGTTCCAACATACCCGACCTGTGTGCTAAAGTTCAGAACGTATGTCTTCATTTCTCGAGAGGAGAAGATCTAGCATCGACGAGTTTCGAGGTCAGAGGGAGTCTGATCAAGGCAGATCGGTAGCAATGAGAGCTTGCAAAATCCACACGTTAGAATTAGAAAAGATAAGTATAGTTGTATGGTGTACTTTGTACTATATCTTTCTG
>JAULKJ010312466.1:0-10881 GCA_032355405.1 Rubia balearica | reverse complement strand
CCAAAAAAGTAGTGAAGACCACCCAAATCCTTGAAAGCATGCATCCGATCAATGAAGTGTTGAGGAAGAGTCGGGGTATTACTTGCAAGGATGATGTCATCAACATAAACTAACAGGTATAGTAATGACGAGCCCCTAGACAGAACAAAAATTGAAGTGTCAGGTGAACTACAGACAAAACTGAGTTGAACCAATTAAGTAATGAGTTTTTGAAACTAGGACCCCAAAGCTTGCTTAAGACCATAAATGGATTTACGCAAGCGACAGACATAAGCCAGATAAATAGGGTCCTTGTAACCAACGGGCTACGCCATATAGAATGGAGTATCGAGGACGCTGTTGAGAAAGGCGTTCTTGACATCCAGTTGATGAAGAGGCCATGAGCGCATCATAGAAATAGCCAGAATAGTATGAACCGTGGATGCTTTGACCACTAGACTAAAAGTGTGATTAAAGTCAAATCATGGAATCTGCAAAAAACCTTGTGCAATAAGCCTAGCCTTATGGCGCTTAACAGTAATGTCTGGACAATACTTTAGTCGATAAACCCTTTTGGAGCCAACAATGTTGACATCCAATGGGCGTGGCACCAAATCCCATGTGCACTGTCCACGAAGAGGTGCTATCTCAGTATCCATAGTAGAAAACCAAGATGGATCCTGAAGAGTAGTGCGATAATTTGTAGGCTAAGACTGAGCAAGTAAGACAGCGGTAATACCATGAGCAACGATATCAGAATAATCTCTGTTCTGAATAACCCCAGTAGCCGATCGAGTAGCCATTTGATGAGTGCGAGACTGAGGTGTAGAGACCGGAGAAGCAGTCGAAACCGACGAAGGAGTCGGTGAAGGGGTCAGTGAGGTGGCCAGCAAACGGAATGGGCTAGTCAGCAAGTTTGGTGAGCTAGCCAGCAAACCGGATGAGCTGGTAGGTGGCGAGATAGGTAGAGCAGGATGCATCGGAGCAGCCACTGGGTGGTCTGAATCGGCAGAGCAGACATAACAAGGTGCTGTAGTCAGTGAGGAAGATAGCATCGATGAGCCAGAAGGGCTGCAAATCGAAGTGACAAGCTGAGCAGGAGGAGAGGCCACCGTGGAAGAAGCAGGAATAACAGCTGATGTATCAGTGGGATCCAAAAAAATGGAGACATCTAGAGGAATGAAGATACCTAAGTAAAACCATCGGCATAAGGGAAGAAAGTGTCATTAAACCGAGCATGTATGGTGACATATATCTTTCCATACATAGGATTCAAACATCGATATCCGTTGTACTGGGAGTCGTACCCAAGAAAGATCATGAAAAACTGCGAGGAGAAAGTTTTTGAGCTACATATGGATGAAGATAAGGGTACACACGACAACCAAATACATGAAAGTTTGTGCATATGGGAACCCAATCATTAACAACTTCACATAGTGATTGTCCGCTAAGAACAGGAGTCGGCAGTCAATTTATGGTATAAGCGACTTTAACAAATGTGTGAGGCCAGTAGGAGAGAGGGACGTGAGAGTGGTACAACATAGATAAGCCCATCTAAGATATGTGGCGGTGCTTTCTCTCAGCTCGATCGTTCTGCTTAGGAGTATACAGGCAAGAAATCTGATGATGAATGCCCTTTGTCTGAAATTGAGAGCGTAAGCGACCATTTACTAACTCAGTCCCCCTATCACTCTGAAACACTTTAATGGTGGAAGAAAAATGGTTGTCCACAAAAGCCTCAAATCCCAAATATCATATTTGTGGCGCACGAGAGTCGAAAATGAGCATCAAGGAATATGGCATAGTAGGAGAAACCATTAGCAGATAAAATAGGAGAGAGCCCCCCCATAAATCACAATGAACTAGATCAAGTACCGTAGGAGCACCTTTATCATTTGAATGAAAAGATAAATGTTTCCCTTTAGCCTTTTCACACGCATAACAAAGGATAGGTTTGGGCAAAATCAATGAAACGGATAAGAATCTAGAAGCACGTAAACCAGAAATAAGGTAATACAGAACATGACCAAGTCTAGCATGCCAAGTTTCAAAAGATGCACACAACTTATTTGATTACACAGTAGATAACCAAGCAGATGCACCATAGTCTAAAACATAAAGACTATCCCTAATATGATCGTGATCCAAGGTTTACTTAGTGATTTAATGCTGAATAATGAATGAGCGATCATCAAATAAAGTGACACTGTTTAAATCCCAAATTAATTTTCTAATCGAAAGAAAATTTTAAGTGATATCAGACTCAATAAGCACGTCATAAAGAGACAGAGACTTAGAAATGTGATAATCACCAACATAAGTAATAGGGAGGTGAGAACCTTTACCAACATAGATGCCGGAATAACCATCAGAACATATCAAATGATTAATAGTAGTGAGGGACGATGCCATGTATTTTGTGGCTCTAGATTCTATAATCCACTTGGAGCCATCGTGTCGTCGATGATGAGATAGGCCTGTATGTCTCAAAATATCACATCGTAGAGAACCAAAATGAGCCATATCAAAATGCCAAAAAATTGCCATGCGCGTGTACTCGCACAAAGAATAGCTGGAGCGCGTGTACCCCAAGTGTGGAGAAGAGTAGAAGTGCGTGGATTCACTCGCAGAGGGGGAGCTGTCTTGCGTGTACCCCACGCGCGTGTTTGGAAATGGCGGGTATGACCTGGCGTGCGTGGATCTCACACACCAGGATGTTTGCTGAAGATGCCGGTCTGCTGGAGAACTTGTTGAACTACATGGATATTTGCCACCGGAGAACTATGGCAGACAAGAGAACAGTGGGGAGACTACCAAAGACCGTCCGAGAAGATGCCGATGGAAGCAAATAGGACAGTAAGTCACCGCAGAGGATGCTAATGATACTAGAACGGTGCTCAAAGACGATAAACGGCTAGAGACTCGCCACTGCCAGATAACTGCAATAAAAAGTTGAAGAAAACCAGGAGAGTAGCTGCGACCAATAGAAGAGAGATGAATGCCGGGAAGAGAGGCCGGAGATGAATGGTGGGAAGGAGAACAGAATTTTGTATGAATTTTCCGGAACTTAACCGGAAATTCACAAAATGAAATTCCCTATAATTTTGGGGACCGGAATGCAAAAATAGAGATATGTTCATCTCCCTCATTTCTGGCCGACCCATCACCTTCTCCGGCTAACCCTAGCAATGGTCAATAATCCTTTCTAGGCGCCACCTCCCTTCGCCAATTTTTCAGACATCCATTCCAGACTTCAATTCCTGTGATTTTGATTTCGGTTTCTCTTTTCTCATTTTGCTGTTTTCGAATCTACCGCTCTGATTGGTAGCCACCGAAAGCTCAGTCGATGTTCGTTGATTCATCTATAGTGTTTTTTCGATGTCAGGGAGATCGAAATATGGAAGATGGCTCGCGTGGTCAGAGAATTGCTTGGTCGCACGCAACTGCTAAAATAAAGAATTGTTGGCGATGTTTTTGCTCAGACGTTGGGTGTCAATTCGCACAATTGATGGTTTTTGTGCAGACAGTGTTAATTCGGGTGGAAATCCAGGCATCGAGGAGACAAATTTATAGGATACGCATAGTGGATTAAGCTGGAATAAGCGGCGGATGGGTTTTAGCCAGCGAATAGGGTTCAAAACAAAGAGGGAACGCGGGGAAGCTTAATTAGGCTTAAATTAGGTCTGGCACATACACATATTCAATGGATGAAATTGTATTTTGGCATATGTTTAAGACTTAAATCTAAATATTAAAACATCATATTAAAAATAATTAACATTAATTAAAAATATTTTAAAAAATAAATATATCAAATTTAAATGATTAAACATGAAATGAAAACTAAATAAAAACTATACATATAAAATATATAGCTAAAAATAAAATAAAATAATTAAAAATACTCATCAAACAAGAACGGTTAAACATAAAATTAAAAACATATCAAAATTAAAAACATTTAAATATTAAATAAAATATTAAAATTACGCATCAAATTAAAATAATCAAACATTAAATAAAATACTAAAAACACACAACAAAGTAGTTAAACATCAAATAAAATACTAAAATACACATCAAATTATAATAGTTAATAGCCAAATAAAAATTAAAATAGGTAAACATAAAATAAAACGCACGTGAATTTCAAAACATCAAAGTGCCAAAATTTGACACTGATATCGGAAAAATAAAACATCAATATTATAATTTAAACAAACTGATTCCCGCAGTTGAAACATCAAAGGATATACTATATAAAAATACAATATTCGAATGAATAGGAAACATCAATATTAATTTTGAAAAGGACCACTACGCGAAAAATGACCTATTATTTTTCCCCTTTTACCTCAATTTTTTTTTATTAACATCAAATAACCGAGGTAAAAAGTTCTTTTACCTTGGTTCCTTTTTTCCTCGAAGTAAATAATATTTTTTACCTCGGTTGAAAAAACCGAAGTAAAAAGTTTGCAACGTATGTCCGGCTTACCAACGTCGAATGTTTTTGTGACCGACGTCGCACGTCACTCTCGCAGACATAAATAATTGACGTTGCATGCATTTCTCGATTACCGATGTTGCTTATTATTATGACCGACTTCGCACATTGCTCTTGCAAACATGAATAACTGACGTTGCATGTCTTTCTCGCTACCGACGTCGGTTATTATTGTGACCGACGTCGCACATCCCTCTTGCAAACATGAATAACTGACGTTGCATGCCTTTCTCGCTTACCAACGCCAACTGTCTTTATGACTGACATCACACGACCCTCTCATAGATATGAAATGACCCATGTCGCCCGCATTTCTTGCTTACCGATGTCGATTGTGTTTATGACTGACGTCACACGACCCTCTCGGCAGACATGGGTCATATTCCTACTTAGGTCCATTTTCTAAAATAGTAATATTTTAGTCCTTTCACATTAGAAAATATGAAATATGCAATGTAAAAATAATATTCAATATTTAAATAAAAACTAATATTATTATTTTATTTATTAGTGTATGAATAACTAGAAAACATCCGTGCGATGTAGTATTTAAAATAAGTGAATATATACTAGTAGTATAATTTATTTTTAAACAAAAATAAAATATAATTTTTATTATACTCCATATTTTTTTGAATTTTTAAAATATTTTATAGCTACTCCATATTTTTAACTATGACTTTATGTTAATATTTTCAAATGAAATAAATGATACGTAGAGTTTGAGTAATGTATGATCGAAGTTGAATATCAATAAATAAATTTTAATTTTTTCACCGAATAAAATATTACATACTACTTTATTAAACACTAATGAAACCCTTAATTGACCTTTCATACATAAATACTAATGAAAATGTTTTACCTTCGCTAATAAATGGTTAATCCTTGACATTTAATAGTTAAACACTAATGAAAATGTTTGATTTTGACTAATCAACGGTTGATCCTAACTTGACTTTACATAAATAAACACTAATAACTAATGTTATAACTTAACTAATCAACGGTCAACCTATACATGACTTTCCATATATAAACACAAATAAAATGGTTTATCTTTAACTAAACAACTGTGAACCCTTATAACTTGACCATTCATACATAAACACTAAAGAAAATATTTGACTTTAACTAATGAACAGTCAATTCTTACTTGACTTTCTATATACAAACACTAATGAAATGGATTGACTTTAATTAATTAACGGTCAATCCTTACTTGACTTTCTATATACAAACACTAATGAAATGAACTGACTTTAACTAATCAACGGTGAAACCTTTGATCACACTTGGTTTGTGCAAACATTGAGGAATTAACGATCAACCCTTACTTGACATTCCATACATAAATACTAATCAAATGGTTATAACTTAACTGATCAACGGTCAACCCTTACTTGACATTTCATACATAAACACTAATGAAATGGTTAAAACTTAACTAATCAGGGATCAACCCTTACTTGACATTCCATACATAAACACTAATGAAATGGTTATAACTTAACTAATCAACAGTCAACCATTACTTGACTTTTCATACATTAAAACTAATGAAAATGTTTGACCCTAACTGAACAACGATCAAACCTTACTTGACCTTTCATACATGAACACTAATGAAAGGTTTGATCTTGACTAATAAAGATTGACCCTTGCTTAACTTTACATAAATGAACACTAATAACTAAAGTTTGACCTAAATTAAGCAACAGTCGACCCTTATTTGACTTTCCATACATAAACACTAATGAAAAGGTTTAACCTTGAGAAATCAACAATCAACCCTTGACATTTAATACACAAACAGTAATGAAATAGTTATAACTTAACTAATAACGGTCAACCCTTACTTGACTTTCCATGCACAAACACTAATGAAATAGTTATAACTTAACTAATTAACAGTCAACCCTTACTTGACTTTCCATACATAAACAGTAATGAAAATATTTGAACTTAACTAATAAATGGTCAACCCTTAATTGACTTTCCATACATAAATACTAATGAAATGGTTAGAACTTAATTAATAAACGGTTAACCCATAATTGACTTTACATACATAAATACTAATGAAATGGTTAGAACTTAACTAATCAACGGTCAACCCTGACTTGACTTTCCATACATAAACATTAATGAAAAGGTTATAACTTAACTAATCAATGATTAACTCTTACTTGACTTTCCATAAATAAACACTAATGAAAACGTTAGAACTTAACTAATAAACGGCCAACTATTTATTGACTTTCCAAACATAAACACTAATGAAATAGTTTGACTTGAACTAATCAATGGTGAACCCTTACTTGACTCCATATATGAACACTAATGAAGTGGGTTGACTTGAACTAATCAACGGTGAACCCTTATTTGACTTTCCATATATAAACACTTGTGAAAAATGTTTGGCCTTAACTAATGAATGGTTAACCCTTACTTGATTGTCAATATATGAACACTAATGTATATGTTTGATCTTAACTAATCAAGGACTAACCTTTACTTGACTTTCCATATAAACACTAATGATTTTTTTGACTTTAACTAATTCACGATCAATCTATACTCGTACGGTGTGTTTGGTAGAGCCATATTGGCCAAATAAATTTCAGTTTATTCAAATTAGATTTTTTTCCAGTTGTTATATATATGGAATTGCCCATCCCTACTAAAAAGGGCTTAGTTTATAAGCAAATCAGATTATAAGCTCCACCGAACACATCCATAAGCACTAATATAATGGTTTGACTTTAACTAATCAAAGGTAAACCCTTACTTGACCTTTCATACATAAACACTAATAACTAAGGTTTGATCTTAAATAATAAATGGTCAACTCTTATTTGACTTTCCATACACAAACACTAATGAAACTGGTTATAATTTAACTAATCATTGATAACCCTTACTTAACTTTCCACATATAAACACAAAAGAAGATGCATGACCATAACTAATAAACGGTCGACTTTAACTCAACTTTCCATGTATACAAACTAAGTAAATATTTCATATAAATATAAGTATAATAATTTTTAACACAATTTATTTTATTGACATAGTTTTTAAATAATTTGAACTTATAAAATAAAATGTAAAAGAAGATTTTAAATTTTTAAAACTTTGTAAATAAAATGTTAAGGGCCTTATTTCATCCCATACAATTCACGCCTATAAATACCCAAATGCTACCCTGTAAATTACCCAAACCCCAATCCCACTTCACCTCCCCTTTCCTTTTTCCGCGTCGCCTCTTCCTTACAGACCACCGGTTCCACCGCCTACATCTTCTCCTCCCTGATTTCGGCGACACCACTACTGTCAAATCACCTCCACCCCGTCCAACGCTACTCCCCGCCGCCTCAACCGTTCAAAGCTATTCCCTGCTGCCTCTGCCTCCACCGTTCGATACCTCCATGAAATTGTCTCCCTACCGCCTCTCTCCTCCGTTCGACGCCATCTCTATCCGTTATTCGAATCTACTCCGCCATTCAACTCTATTCTGCCATCTCTGCTCTGCCGTTCCACACCACTTCTCTCCGCCGTGAAATGTGTTTGTTTATTTTTTTTAAATCGGTAGTTTTTGTTTCTCTTTTTATGTAGCTCTAGATTTTTGTTTTGTTGATTTGAATTTAATCAAATCTATACTGATTATATCCGAGTGATTATTTTTTTTTGCTGTTATATTCCCAAATTGGCCTGTAAATTGTGAGCTGTGGGATCTGGCCGAAAAATTCTTGTTGGCTATGAATTACTGAAAGCTGAATCAACGTCGATTATACTTTCTGTGGTTATTTAATTTCTGAAAAAAATAAGGTGCGATGTCGTTCTAGGCTCGTTTGTTTTTTTATTGTGGCTTTACAAGTTGCGATGTCGCAACACCTTCGATCCATCACACTTTTTAAGAAAATACTTTTTACCTCGGTTTTGAAACAAGGTAAAAAAATATACCTTTTATTTTTGCCACGTTTACCTTAGTTTTTTGGACTAAAAACTGATGTAAATCCCACGCAAAACCAAGGTAAAAGGCAATGTTTCTTGTAGTGGACGTGCTGAAAAACTAACACATTAATCAAACTGAAAGTATAAAGTATAAATTAAAATTTTAGATAATAAAATATCACTAACTAGTGTCAACGTGTATAAAGTATCAAAAATTGGACATGTAAGCACATGATTTACAATAAAATATCCAAATTTAACTTTAAAACACATGATTTTAGTGGGAAAAAAAGCTTGTGAAAAAACATCACAAGATTTGGTTGAAACATCATGTAATGAAAATGAAACATCAAGTGTGGTAGTAAACCCACATATTGCGCGGCAATGAGGAAAAAAATTGTTCCGCGAATTTCTCTGACCTGGATTCTTTACTCGCGAGATTTTTATGACCTAGAAGCATTAATTCCCCCATCATATATGCCTATCACCCCAAAAATTGGTATTTGCACCCAGATCTCACCTTTCTCTCCCAAACTTTCTTAAAGTATATTTGGAACCTCATCCCTAATTAATTTTCATAATATTGCACATTAATTTTTGATCTCACAGTGAGTCGGTCTCGCACAAAATTTTATCATTTATTTTTATTAGCGTCTTTAACCAAATAAGAAGTCAACGACCAAAAACCAACTAAAAACATATTGTTTTCCAAACACCCTATACATAACATTTAATTAGATCCAACATTGGGATCAGAGGCGAAGCTACCACTAGGCAAACCAGGGCAGCTGCCCCACCATTTTTGATTTTTAATATTTTTAATGCTGGTCAATGGAAGACTTTGACTTGTGCCCCATCATATTCTAATCAGTATTTTTTTCCTCAAAAGCAAAGCCGCTTTTTGCCCATCGTCCCGACGTCCTCCTTCCTACCCTTCTTCATCATTTTCTCATTGCCCTTCTGATGCAGGGCGAATGGCGACGGAAATTGAAGAAGCGATGGATCGCCATAAAGGTTCGATACGTTTTTAAACATATTTTTTTTGCATTCGGAGTCAGAATCAGGCAAGGCCAGATGCGTAGTAACCATCTCAAAATAGATCAAAGTTTTTGCTAAAGGATAATGTAAGGATTTGAGGTCCGTTTTGCCATTTGAGGTCTTTTAAGGCCTCAAAATGGTAATTTATTGTTTTTGAGTATTTTTCGATTTTCTTTTTATTTCAGAAATAATTCTGAATTTCCTTTTTTTTATTATTCAAGTATTCATTTTAGTATTTAAAGACCTCTTGTATTATTCATATATTTTTTTATCATTCATAAAACTATTTTTCGAGATTATTTTCTCTCTGGTGGATTTCAGAACCAAAACCTAGGGTTTGTGTTTGCAAACCTTAATTGTTCTTCAAGATTCGTGAATGCGTTAATTGGTATTAGAGAAGGATTTTCCCCAACCTTTTCCATTGATTCACGATGAGTGATCAACCACTAACCAAGGCGGAATGGAATGCGATTATCGCATCACTGGCTGCGTTGAGTAGGTAGATGGAGGTATTGTCGATGCGAGTGGAAACTCTGAGCAGTGGAAAGCAATCAGCCAGGAGGAATCCAAGGGGGAAGAATGTTGTTGATTCATCAAGTTCGGATGATGAATTAACCGACACGAAAACTGTGACAAACCAGGGAAATCAACGGAACAATCCTGATTATCGGGTTAAGGCTGACATCCCCTTCTTTTATGGATACATGGGCATAGAGGAGTTGCTGGATTGGTAGATCGAAGTGGAACAATTTTTCGAGGTCATGGAAAATCCTGACGACAAGCAAGTCCAGATGGTTGCGGTTAAGTTGAAGAGTATGACTGCTGTGTGGTGGGACAGGCTGGCTGACCCAAGGAGCAAGCGAAATAATAATCCAATCAGATCTTGGAGGGAGATGAAGCAGTTGATGCTAGATAGATTTTTTTCCCGCTAATTACGAGCAAATTTTGTACAAGCTGTACATTGAATGCTCCCAAGGAAGGAGGTCAGTTCAGGAATACACGACTGAATTCATGCATTATAGTGAACACAATGAACTTGGAAAGTCTGAGAATCAGAAATTGGCTAGGTATATCAGTGGCTTGAAACCTTCAATTCAGGAGAAGATGGGGTTACAGACCATGTGGACTGTGACCGAGGCTGAAACGTTGGCCATGAAAACAAAGAGGATGGGGAATTCTCCTCGTGGCGGAAGTGGTAGCTATTCTGGCATTCAATAATTTCAACTCCGAAGCAATTTTGAGCCGTCCAAGTGTAAGGAGAAGATAGTGGTAACTAAGGATTCTAACCTTGGTAATGGTGGGAGGGTTTTTCAGGTGGTGCGCAGGACAAGAAGGTGTTCCCAACTAGGGCACCTGTTCAGAGACAGCCTAACCCATATTCTAAACCACGTGGTGAAAAG
>JAULKJ010312456.1:0-10882 GCA_032355405.1 Rubia balearica | reverse complement strand
AGAACTTGCACTTCACTTTATTCCCATCCAACCTCTCAGCATATTCCCAACAAACATCTTTCTCTCTAACCACTGCCGAAACATTATGAAACATTATTTTGCTAACTCAATTTAAAAGCCAAACTTCAGCAAACAAAGCCAGAACCAAAACTTCCAAAACAGTGCAAAAACTTCACAAAAGTTGCACGCACAAAACTTCACAAAAAGACCTCCAGAACTATGGTTTTGTTTCTTACAACTACATTATAAATTTAATTTCGTAAACCACATTATGAAACATTATCTTTGCTCCATCTAAAAACCAAAATTTAGCAAACCAAGTCAAAACTAGAATTCCCAAAATTGTGCAAAAACTTCACGATAGTTGAAACTAGAACGCACAATAGTTAGAACATAGAACAAAACTCCAGAAATTTAACAAAATAGTGCATCAAAACTCCAAAAAACTTACACACGTCAATTAGCTCATAATAACAATTAACAAACTCAAATTAGGCTCTAATACATTTATGGAGGGTTTTATTCAGACACCGACAACTTAACGAGTTACAAACGAAGTTCTTTCAAACAAGATGCATTCCTTAAATCTGTGCGCTAGACACATATTACAGAATCCCCAGTGGAGAAGAAGGCCGATACGAAGCCCAGAATTATTCAGTCAGATCATACAACCGACTTCGAAAAATTGAGGATTTTTTCAAACCAAACGAAATGAAACATGGCTAAAGAAACGACTGCTGCGTAGAATCTCTCGCCGGCTAAATAAACACTGAGCGGAGAAGAGCATAAGAGATAAATTAGAGAGAAAAAGGAGTTCTTACTTGGGGAGAAAAGGAATCTTATCGGTGAAGGAGAGCGAGAAACTGGGTTTGCGGAGCGTCTGGTGTGTGGAGGGTATATCGCGATAATTTGAGGATTGGGAATTTAGGTTAAAACTTCCTTCTTTATATACGTACTACTTCTGTTCATTTCAAACGAAATCCGGTCCAAACCCTAAACTACTACTCATTCCATCCCATTTCATGTTGAGCGATTTAACCTCTCTTTTTCGAATCCATTAAAAATTACTTCCTCCGCCCCGGCTTTATTTGTATTGTAATCATTATTACGCTGTTTAAAAATCATATTTAACCGTTAATATTTTACCTACGTATAATTAAAAAAAATTGATACTTAGATCTACTTCTTACGACGAATTGAACAATATCATCATATACGATAATATTTTTGTTCATATATTTATTCAAATATGTAATCAAACTTTGATAGAAAATAATGTCAAAAAATATAAGTGCAAATAGACCTAGAACAAAGGGAGTATTAATTATTAAGCAAAGTTTTGGAAAAGACTATCTTTCCATAGACATGTGGAAAGATGGGGTTGATTTAAAATTATAAAAAGATAAAAAAGTTTTAGTTGCATTATTTAAAAAATTATTATGCAACATGTATTAGTTATAAGTTTATAACTTTATTAATTCAACCCAAAAAAAATATTCGAGTTTCTTCTGATTTGCAATTTAAACCTTGATTTTTGTATAACTTATGGAAAAAGTATTTTTCAAGAGACGGAATCTGATTATTAATGTTCTAAGTAATATGAATAACGTTAAAAAATTATTTCTAAATATTTAACTTATAACATTTTACATTATTATAAAATGATCTTTAATTGATTAAATCTAAATAAAATGATCTTTATAGAGTTAGGTACTAAAATGATCCTCACTATAGACTAGAAGTGCAAATATAACCCTGCATAATAAGAAAGTGTCAAAATAACCCTCACTTTATGATAAAACGTGCAGTTATAACTTTATTATAAAATGAAAATTCAACTTATGGGGGTAAGGGTATTTTCATCATTTCAGTTCCGATCAACACTCAAATTGATGAATCAACGCTGGAATAGCGACAAAAGGTTATAACTACACATTATGTCATAAAATTAGGGTTATTTTGACACTTTTTCATTTTACAGGGTTGACACATTCTATCTAAAGTTAGGGTTAGAAGTACGAAAATTCTGAAATAATAATACATGCAGAACTAGTGCTTATGTTTTTCCTTTTACTCGGACGATTGCGGCAATCTGGTGGAAGGCTACGGCGTTCGGAGAACGGCAATCAGAGAGCAGCGGTGACTAGACGTTGGCAGTGTACGATCGGAACGCGCGACTTTGGGCGACGGTGGAAGCTCGATAATGGCAGTAAATCACGCAATCGGCGGCGACCATAAGTGGTGGCGACATGACAAATTAGATATGAGAAGCGCGGGGGAGCGTGAGAATCACGGAGGCGACACGTCGGTTTGGTTGCGACACGTGGAAGTCATGTGCGACATGTACGGGATCAGAAAGTAGCCAATCGAATCGGCGATGACGTAAATCCTTGGTGAGCTACAGTAACAGATAGCTGCGGGTAGCGGCAAGAAGGACGTCGACTCGGATCGAAATTAGGGTAGTAGATTTTAGGGTTTCGGGATCTTAGGTTCTGATACCATGATAAAAATATAAAGGATTTTACTATGGTGCATTGATATTACATCAATGACACATCTCATAAATGATGATGGTTACAATGTATAGGGCTATAACAAACCAAAATCTAACAGAAATAAGATTCCAAGTATATAAGGAAATTATCATATATAACTAATTATATAAGGAAACTGATTCTATAAGATAACTATCACTTATAACCTTTCCTACAAGGAGAAAGTTTCTATTTCCTTAACAATGGTACTGATAACAAACAACAACTATGGTGTCCCAGTGGAAACTTGATGTCGGCAGCGCATTAGGAGGAACGAAAACCGAGGAAGATGAAGAAGAATGGAATGGGGGAGATGAAGGCACAAATCGGAGATGGCAAATTGAATTTAGGGTTTAGATATTTGGGAGGGTCAAAATGAACATTTTATATTTTTTAAAAGATGGCATTTAGTTTATTTCCAGTAATTATGGTTATGGCGGCGAGTACAAGGTTGTTTTGGCATTTATTGTAGGATTTTGGGGTCATTTTGATACTTTCGAAAAACTAGGAGTTGTTTCGACCGTATTGGAAAAAATATATAGGGATATTTTCACACATTTCTCTTTAAATTAATAAGGATAAAATTTATAGAATTTTGAATAATGAATCTAAATAATACTATCTGTAGTTTGTGGATTTAGATCGGTATAATATTACTTATCATAATTTAAAATCAATCGATATAAATTATACGAAATGAATGGGAAAGAGTTTGGGCCAAAAATGTAAAGCGCAGCTGGGAGGAAAATGAAATGGGAAAGTAATTGGGCTGAGAAAGGGGGAAAATCCGGAAAAAATAGAAGCCTCTCTCTAAATTACCAGAGCCAGGTTTCGATCCTGGGACCGGTGGGTTATGGGCTCACCACGCTTCCGCTGCGCCACTCTAATTTGGTAATGTTGGTACTCCCTCCGTCCAAGTTTAAATTCTCATAAATAATATTATTCAATTCGTCGTACCAAGTAGTTTCCAAATATCAACTTTTTATTTGCTGTTATTATACGTAAGTAAAAGATATTAACGGTCAAACATGTTTTTCAAAAAAAACGTAATAATAATTGCTGTGTAATTTAAGTTGAGACGGTGGAAGTATATAATTCATTAAAAATAAAAGAATCAGCTTAATTAACGGACGCAGACAAGGTTTAGAATGAAAAGAAACTAAGAAAGTCAGCAGTACAGCAAGTAAGACCATGTGCAATGGAGGGCTCAATTCAGGCTCAATTAAAAATTGAGACGAAATTGAGCCCGAAAATCCCCACAATAGGGGGCTCAAAGCGGGCTACATAATTGTAGCCCGCTGCTCCGGCTCGGAAAATTAATCCGGCCCAAAAACTGACAAGAGGCTAGAGACTGACAGGGAGGCCAGAGCAGCGCACTAGCGCTTGAGTTATTTGACCCCCTTTTGTCCCCTAATATATATTTTTTATTTTTTAATTCATTTTTAAAATTTCGGCTATCAAAAAAATTCAGTTTGCAGATCAAAAAAATTCTGTTTTTAATTCAGTTTTTTAAATTCAGTTTTTTAATTCAGTTTTTTTATTAAAAAGTCTGCTTTTAAAAAATAATAAAACTCTTTAAAATTTCTTTTTATTCAAAATCAAAATTAAATTTTGGTCATTTTTTAAAACAAAATTATACTCTTTAAAAAATATATAAGGTTTTTAAAAATTATGGTTCATAAAATAAATTTTAAATATTGAAATTAATTTCTAAAAAAATTGAAATGAAATTAAATTCATAAATTACAAATATATTATTAAATTTCATATTTGAATTTATTTTGTTAGGTAAATTTACATAATTTAAATGTTAACTGTAAAATTAATGAGTAGGATAGAGAGAATCAAGTGAGGTCCATGGAGTGGGCTTAAAAATGTTTCAACCACTGTGGGGGGAAAATATTGATTTAGTTGTGGGCTCAATGCTGATGTGGAAGAGGGAGATTGATTATTTAATAAATTGATCCTGATTAGTTTCGTCTCACCATTGCACATGCTCTAAGGACAAAAAAATGGGGGCTAACTTCAAATTGCCTCTTTGTGCCCCGAGCTTTGTCTATACTCAATCTGAGATAGACCAAGTCCCCAACCTAATATTGTCTATTTGTCCTTTTATTGTCAACATGAAACTTGAATCTCTCATAGGCAGTCTTTAGATGATTTTGTAACAATAACTGTACTAATTCCCTTTTGTGTGACTAAGTTATGAGTGGTTGGATTAATCACATATGCAAGTTCACCCAGTGGAAGTTATTGTGGCTTAGTTCCATAGAAAGCTTTGTAGGGAGTCATCTTGAAGCTAGCTTGGTAAGAAGTGTTTTACCATCATTCTGCCAAACTGATCCATTCTTTCCAAGTATTAGATTTATCCCCACAAAACAATGGAGATAAGACTCTAAAATATGATTTATTCTTTCAATTTGTCCATCCGACTCAGGCTGATATGCACTAATGAACTGAAACTTAACCTCTATTTTGGTAAAAAATTCCTTCCAAAACTGGCTTGTAATTTTTTTTTAATCTCTGTCGCTCACTATTGCTCAGGAAGTCCGTGGGGTTTGTAAATTTTGAGCAGAAAGATGGTGGAAATGTGATGGGCTGTGAAAGGGCGGGATAATGGAACAAAGTGCGAACACTTAGTTGGTTTATCAATGAGCACCATAACCGTGTCACAACCTTGGGATTTTGGCAGCTTAATGAAATCCATTGAATATGAGTATGGGGTTTAGTAGGTATAAGAAGTGGATGTAAGAGGCCTAAAGGATGAATGTTCTCATGTTTTCTTCTTTGGCAAACTAAATAACTCCTAACAAACTGAATGATGTCTTCCCGCATGCTAGGCCAAAAGAAATGAGATTCAATTCTCTTGATTGTGTCGGTTTGCCCATAGTGGCCTCCCAGGCCTGAAGAATGCAAGGATCGTAGTATAATCTTACTGATTCCTGCAGACGATCCTATATAAATTCTGCGATTCTTCTTCAACACTCCTCTGATAAATTGAAATTCCCCCCAGAATTTGAATTCCCTTGTAGTGTATCTTGTAAGATGCGCTCTTGAGTTGTTTCATCACCTTTATAACTATCTTCTATTTGAATCAACTAAGAAGGTTGGGATGAAGTTACCATCTTCACCTAAATCTCTGGATTATTTCTTAAATTCAGATCCTCAGTGTTCATAATGGCAGCTAGCTGAGAAGAATTTATGTTATCAACTTTGTCTTGGATATGCCTGAAGCAGTACTTAACTGATCATAAAATCAATCTTGTCCTGCTTATGGAGGTGGGTTTTTGGTTAGATATTTTTAGCACATGAATTCAATTTATATCCCAAAGACTTTGGTGTAATAACACAGTTTGTTGCTATATCATACTGATCATCAGTAACCTGACATTCTGCTGAAATCTCGAGTCCAGATTGCATTCGTATTCACACAGTCTGTTGTCTTAACCAACTGAGCTCCCGTATTTATAATTGATCAAACTGATAAAAAACATCACAGTTTTTGGCTCTTACCATTTGATCTTCTACAACATCACCTTCTTCTGAAATGAAAATCTGACCAATGTCCCATTTCGCTGAGAAAGTTTGATCTTGTGGACCGAACTAGGTATTCTTGATAGAGCATCAGTAACACCATTTTCCTTTCCCTTTTTGTAATGTATCTCAAAACTCAAGCCAAATAACTTTGTATCTCATTTATGTTGCAATGAAGTATACGATTTCTGATTAATCAAATACCTTAGAGATTGATGGTCTGTTATAATTATGAAGTGTTGACCAACTAGATAGTTCCTCTTTTTATCATTTGCCATCACAATAGCTATAAGTATTTCTTATACGTTGGTAGACCTCTATTCATTGGGGCAGAAATATTTACTCGTAAAGGAAATATAGTGTTGATCTTGCATTTAAACGGATCCCATATTCGTATCACTGGCATCCATTTTGATTACAAAATTCTTATAAAAACTTGGAAGCTTTAGCACTGGTTTTCTGGTTATGATGTTTTTCTAATCCTGGAATGCCTGAGTGGCTTCATCAGTACAATTAAAAGCATCTTTCCTTAATAAATCATGGAGTGGTATGCACATTGTTCCATAAGACTTAATAAACCCATGGTAATAACCAGTTATCCCCAAGAAGCCCCTAAGTTATTTAAGAGTTTCAGGAATAGGCCATTCCAGAATGCAGTTTATCTTTTTTTTTGATATATTTTCTCTCCTGTGGCCATGCTAATATGCCCCAGATATTCAAGCGTATCTTTAGCAAAAACACACTTTGATGCCTTGGAAAATAAATGATGTTGTCTAAGTAATTGCATCACTTGTTCAAGATGTTGTATACGATCCTTTGCTATAAACCAGTATGTCATCGAAGAAAACCAATACAAATATTTTGAGGTGATTTTTGAAAACTTGATTTATTAAGGTTGGAATGTAACCAAAAATTCAAAACTCTCACCATGTGTTTGAAAGGCCGTTTTCAAAATGTATTCCTTCCTTATTCGTATCTGATGGTAACCAGCTCGTAAATCCATTTTAGAAAAGAACTAAGAACCATACAACTCATCAAATAGTTCATTAATAATTGCTATAGGAAATTTGTCTTTAACTGTGATCTTATTTAATTTCCTATAGTCTATGCATAATCTCCACGAATTGTCTCTTTTTAATCAATAAAACAGGAGAAGAGTAAGGGTTGTCGCTAAGTTGAATAACCCGATCCCTTAGGATTTCTTCAACTTGTTTCTCTATCTTAGCCTTATGTGCATAGGGTTGGTTGTATGGCCTTATCTAAAATGGCTGTGACTCAGGTTTCAAAACAATCTTATAATCTACATTTCTTATAGGTGGTAGCCCCTTTAGAACATCAAAAACACCATAATACTTGTTGAGAAGAAGATGAATCTTCTTCTGAGGAATACTGATCTCAATATGCTGCATTTCCTTCTGAACATCATATGCTCTGGTTTCCTGGTCATCATAGGCTGCAAATTTTTTGAGCATCATATGCTTTAGTTTTTTGAGAAGCACATGCTCCAATTTTCAGAGAAATATATGCTCCAGTTTCCTAAGCAGCATAGGCTCTATTTTTCTTATTCAATCTCCTTTTCTTTCCCTGCTGCTAAACAAAACATCCTCATAAATACTTCCTTTCATAGTGGTGTGGAAAAGATCCATCCTTTTGTATTTAGTCATTTGTCCACTTCTTTATCAAATTAGGCCTTTGCTCCAAAATCAAATAATTCTGTCCTGAAAGTGAAAGGAGATGGGGCTAAAATTTCTTATCCAATCTATCCCTAACAATATATCTAATATTCCCGGAGGTAATACTCTCAAATCATAAGTGAATTGATGTTGATGAATTTTCCAAGCGACCTTAGGACAATAAGAACATCCCTCAACTTTACTCCTATCAGCCACCTCCACAATGAATGGCTTTGGAGTTAGTTCTTGTCTTATCCTCAACTATTTTGCAATCTCTGGAGTTATGAACCTGTTGTTATGTTGAAATAGTGTCCTTCAGTCAATGTGCATTTTCCATAAATAGTTGGAGGATTAATTACGGAGATAATTAATTCAGTTATTTTGAGTGATCGAAATGTTTAGCTGGAAATCACTTCGATCAGCTGACATCAATTATATTGGGCTTGCAGCTTATTATGACTGAACCTATAGGGTTACACACAAAGCAGGAAATTGGATTAAAACAAATAACTTTTGGGCTAGGAGCCCAGATAGTATTTATATTAGAATTTAGTTTAGAACTCATTAAGTCTAATTGTGCTAGGCCCAGATTGACTTGGATTAGGCTGTCTTGGATTAATGACTATTCTGTGTAAATAGATATTTTTATAGAACTGTTCAATATAACCTTATTAGAACCCTTGTTGTTCCAGACGGCAGATACCATAAACCAATCCAATCTTTCTCAGAAAACAAACCTCACCTTAAATAGAAGAAGAAATACTGAGTCTTTGCTTACTTATCAATGTTCTAAGCAGACTGCGGTGTAGGCGATCTGATTGTGCTGTATGGATACGCATAGAGGAATCACATATGGGATTCTCATCTCCGTGGTTGACTGAATCCGAAGGTGAAGCACGCTTCAAAGGTAATCAAAACTCCTAGATAGATTCGAATTAAATACATGCATGAGATCCGGGATTAGTAATTGATTTTCCGCTAAATTAGATTTAATCAACTCCCAACAAAAAGTAAATTTTTTATTGTACTTGTCATAGCTAAGTCTTAGTCTGTAAATATGGTTACTATATCTTTTCCTGCCATTGTATTTTTTAATGTCTCCAGCGGCCAAATAAAAGTCCCTTTCTTTTCATCGCCAATGAACGCACATCCAAACATCACATTGTTCCAATGTTTATTGATTCCCACAATCGGAGTACATACAAGGTTCTACTTGTTTTCCTGTAAGTAGTGTCAAATATCATCACATCTCCAAAGAGCATGTAGTCCTCTTTCATCATCGCATCTCTCCAAAAAAACTGTACCATCTGCATCCAATTTAACCCTAAAGAAGAAATACTCTTCCCTTCCATCAATTTGGTACAGCTCATCGATAACATTCTTTGCATGACCTCCATGTTGATATAATTAATACGGTCCCTCATAGCCTTTCCTACATTTTTTCTCTTCATGCATCGCAAGCCAAATACTTGAAACTTACAACCAGTTAAACCCACCAATTCCATGTCCTCAATTGCGCTTTCTTTTTCATCCACTATTTTCCTCTGAATACGCTACAAGTATTACAATTTTTTCCTGGTAAAATCATTGTTATGCTCAATGATGGTGCTTGATTTCATATATGTTTTATCAACAAGCTTGATAATGATTGCAGCCTTACATCCTGATCTTGTAATAGGAATTTCTTTGCTCTTTTTTCTCCTATTCGGTGGTTGTTGGATTGGCATGTGTTTAGTTCTTGAAACTCATTTTCCTTGATGCAAACATGTGTAATATTTTTCTCGACCTTTCCTTAATTCACTTGTTAGTCTTTGTGCTGACATGTGTACAACAAATCCAAGTGAAGTTGTATATACGAGATATAATGTTTCAAACTTTTCCTGGGTACTTACTCATACTCCTTGAAGGGATTCAGTTTGATTTATCTCCAACAAGTTTGGTAAATCTGTATTTGAAACCAAAAAACACAATGAAATATGATTAGGCTATTATTTAGGAATTTAGTGAATCATGTTTATATTAAAATATCATGTCATGTATTTCTCTTTTATTTTGGTTAACATGTGAATACCTGTAAGATTTCAAGAACAATACTGACTTGAGCTTCGAAAATTCCTCTACGGGGACCATCTTGGGGACTTTTTGCAGGTACTCGAAGAGGCTTGGACTCATGGTGAGTTGATTACGGGTATTATTATTACTTGGAACGAATTCTCTGCATCAAATAGCTAAAGATGTGAAGCAAATTTCACAAAGTCTCCTTATTATTATATTTATTCTCTTTAGTTATTTCGCATGCTAGTTAATTTTAATCACTCTAATTTGGTAGTTGGTAGTTTAATATTTTAAAACAAAACTACAACTATTTTCGGTACACACTTACTGACGCTTGTATGTGTATTATACTATGTCAGCTTTTAATTAAACCACTTTCTCCGTGGATGACTCTAATTGGAGATTGTCTACTTTTAGTAGTTAGTAGAATTAGGACATTATAAATAGTATCTATGATTTGCACGCTAGTCTAACAAAGATAGGGTTCACATCCGTGTTTGAGAAGGAGGTGTGTGTTGACTCGTCCTCAATAGATCTAGCATGAGAGAAAGACTCGTGCAATAAGAAAATCAGGTTGGATCACAAAACCTAACTCCAAGAGCAACTTACAGAGAAAAGATTGCATTTCGATGTACAATTGATATGAAGGTTATATAGTTAAGTCATCGACTCTTGTTGACCGTACAATCACAGAGTCATTTTCCATATACGAAGTATTCTACAATTTTATACACTAACACAATAAACAGCTTAATATCTTTTATTATAACGATGAGCTATAGTTTAAACTCTAATAATAAAAGAGGTTAAAAGGTAATTTACCAATAAATCCCCTAATTTACTTTCATTTTAGAAAATTTTAAAATTAAAAAAAGAAAAGTTCCTTTACAAACCTACCCACTCTAGTGTTTCAAAGTGTCAATATAACCCTACCTTGTTGACGAGAGGTAGAGGAGGCATCGCTGACAGGAGGCGGAGATGTGGAGGAGGTTGGGGTTAGGCTGGGATAGCACTAGGGTTTAGATCGGGAAGGGATTGTCGAGGGGGGTGGTGGTGGCGGGGCTGGCTGGTTAGGGAGGGTGGTGG
>JAULKJ010312447.1:0-10884 GCA_032355405.1 Rubia balearica | reverse complement strand
TAGTAACTGGAGGATGGGTCACAATTCACAGAGGTCACAGTAGACATGCAGGAGGAAGCGGTCACAGGCTCTGCTCGAACCACTCGAGGCGTAGATAGTGTACCTCCCCTGTCCCAGCAAGATCTGGCGCAGCAGGCTCAGACCCTCCGATCTGCTATCTATCAGGTGGACACCGTGATGCTCTACCAAAGAATGATCTAGTAGCAGGTGGCTCCCCCACTCTCGATGCCCTTAACGGTGCAACCAAGATTCCTGCTACAGGTCAGCCCAAGAGCATCCTACCTAGTGAACATAGAGATAGGGACCCTGGATTGACCTCAATCGACATTCCCTAGCTTGGATCAGATGGTGGTACATTCGATGCATGTCCCAGCCTCTTATATTCCAAATCAATAAATCCCTTGCCTGGGAGCTTGGCCAATGGGGAGCCACCTAAGTTATGAAAACCAAACGCACCCATGGCCTTGATCGGGAATCCCCTGTATGGTCTTTATCACCAAGGGCAGCAACAGCTGTATCACAACCCTGCCATGGAAGAACCATGGCCTGGGTACATGCCCTCGAATCAGATTTACCAGATCCCCAGTATGGATGCTTTCTTCCTGACAAGTCAACATGAAGACCAGCAAATGAGAGGCGAGTCGGGTGACACTCTCACGAGGGAACTGGATAAATTGATCGGGCCTTTGGGTAAATTTGCAGCTTCCCCATTCAGTTTTGTAGTCACGGTGACTCGGTGGCCAAGCGATATAAAAAAACTCTAGAGGCTTCCCACGTATAGTGGGGACACTAACCTCGTGAGTTTAAACTATTTTTCCTCAGTCTAATGAATTTGAGTGACTGCAACGAACTGTTAACGTGTTAGCTGGGGGGGAGTTACCTTCGAGAAAAAGCTCAAGAATGGTTCAACAAGCTAGCCAAGGGGTCGTCGCATTCTTATAGAGATTTTGGAAGAGCCCATGCAGAGCCAATTTTTCCAAAAAAAAAGAGATTTATGATTGAACTGTACCAAAGCAAGCAGCGGCCTGGAGAATCGACAGAAGCATTTTATCATCAATATGTTGATGAGAGTCTTAGTGTAATTAACTGCATTGAGGATGGGGTGATACTTGGTTATATTAATGGAATGTCAAATTTTGACCTATACAAGAAGCTGGTCTCAAAGAGACAAGAAACCTTGCAGCAACTATAAGAAATTGTGGAACAATACTCAAAGATCGAGGAGGCCATGAAGCAAAAATGAGAGGGGGACAAGTGAGGAGAAAAGGGTTCTAAGGCAACGGAGCCAATGCCGAAGAGATCAGAGGCCTTGAGCAGAGGCTTCAAAGGCTACGCCTCGCTAACTAAGACCCAGGTGGAGATTCACTCCATCCAGAAGGGCTTGTTCCAGACTCCCCCTCCTAGGAAGGATTTTACTGGAAAGAGAGATTCACCCAAATACTCCGATCACCACAAAGAGAGGGGTCATGGCATAAATGAATGTATTCACTTGAAAAGGGAAATTTACAGATGTGGAAGAGAGGGCTTGCTCCCGGAATGCATTTAAAGACCAAAATGGGAGGTAGATAAGAAAAAAATATTGTTCATCTCAAACATCGAGACATTATGTAATAAGAAAATGCCATTCGGCTTGAAGAATGCTTGTGCAACCTACCAGAGGTTGGTCGATAAGCTATTCAAACAATAGACAAGCCAAAACATGGAAATACATGTGGACGATAAGGTAGTCAAAAGTAAGGGCTGCAACCAATTCCTGCTAGATCTCAAAGAAACATTCCGATCACCCCAAGACGAACATTTGAAGTAGAACCCAGCTAAATGCGTGATCAGAGTGGTGGTAGGAAAGTTTCTGGGATTCATGGTCTTGGAAAGAGGGATCGATGTGAACCCAGAGAGAGTTAAAGCTTTAATAAAGCCTCCTCAAACAGTGAAGGATGTCCAAAGACTCATAGGATCACTGGCTGCGCTTAGTCAATTCCTCTCTAAGAGTGCCGAAAAACACCTGCCATTTTTTAGGTTCTTCGAAAAGCCAAAAAATTTGAATGGAATGAGGAGTGCGACCAAGCTTTCAGAGACTTAAAAGAACACTTACGAATTCTGCCCACCCTCACAAAGCCAGAAAGGGGGGAGGGGAGATTTGTAAAAATACATCTCGTCATCCTCCATAGCAATAAGTGCAGTGTTGGTAAAGGAGAAAGAAAAAGTGCAACACCCCATTTACTTCGTAAGCACGACATTACATGGAGTAGAAACACGATATACCACCATTTGAAAAGTAATTTTGGCCCTGGTCAATGCGGCTAGAGGGTTCTGACTGTACTTTCCAAGCCAAGAGATCATTCTGCTAACCAGCCACCCAATCAGGAAAGTACACCTTAAGCCGGAGGCCTCAGGATGAATGATGAAATGGGCAATAAACTGGGTGAGCACGACATCCAGTTCCGCCTAAGAACAGTTATTAAGGGCCAAGCTCCGGCGGGTTTCATTATGAAAACCACATAACTAATTGAAGTTGATAATGAAAAAGATCCCGACGAAACGTGACAGCTGTACATCGATGGGTCATCGCACTTGGGGGGAAGCGAAGAAAGCGTCCTCCTCACAAGCCCCGAGAAAAAGACTATCCATATGCACCGCACTTTGACTTCAAGGCCATGAAAAATGAAGCGAAGCACGAAGCACCGATAACAGGGCTTCAGCTAGCTAAAGACTTGAAAAGATCAAGAGGTATCATGACCGAAGGGTTTGAAATATCCACTTCTCCCCAGGGGACCTCGTGATGAGAAGAAATAAAAAAATCCGAAGGGAGCTAAAAGGAAAACTGGCGGCGAACTGGGAAGGACCCTACTGAGTTTTTGAAGCCTACCCTAGAGGCAACTACATGTTGGAAACACCCCAAGGTGAGTCGATTCCTCGCAGATGGAGTGTCTTGAACCTTAGGAGGTACTATTATTCTAAAGCATAATAAACTTGTTAAGGCCAGGGAATAGCTTATCTAAAAGTAGCTATAGGCCAAGGAATACCTTCGACAGAAATACTTGTTGCAAGTCGATAGGATTTTCCAACTTTTATTACTTATCTATTGAAGTACGTTTTCTTTGAGTTATTCCTATTTACACTAAGTAGCAAAACGCACTATGAGGTAGAACCCCCCTCCCCCACTCCCCCTAATAGGATAAAATCCTTATAAATAATTCAAAAGTCCCTCACAGCCTCTTAAGCTCTCGAGGTCAAAATTCATTTTTCCTGAACGAGTACCCGAAGGATAAAACCTTGTGAAAGTTTGAAAGCCCTCCAAGGCCCATCAAGCACTTGGAGTCGAAATCCCCTTCATGTGTACAAGGCTCCATGGGTAAAAATCCTCGTAAATATTTATAAAATTCCGTACAGCCTGCTAAGCGCTCGGGGTTAAAATCCCCTTGACATATATGAGCGTTTAAGGGCTTCGGCAGAAAATCTAGCGCTCTGGGTCGAAATCCCCTTGAAAAATATGAGCCCCCTAAGGGAAAAAACCCTTATGAATATCTGATGGGCCTCCGTGGCCCATCTAGCACTCTGGGTCAAAATCCCCTCTACTTGCATAAGTACCTAAGGGAAAAAACCCTTATGAACCTTTGAAGGGCCTCGGCAGCCTATCGAGCGCTAGGGGTCAAAATTCCCTCTACAATACTAGCGCCAAAGGATAAAATACTTGTAAAAAACCAAAAGGCCTTCACGGCTTGGCAAACATTATGGGGATAAAGAAAAGAGAGAAGTATACAATTACTAATTTAGAAAGGAAAAAAGATTAGAAGTTTTATTCAAATCATACAAAGTGCCACAGTGGCTTACAAGTAAAGGGGCGAATCCCCCATCTAGATCAACAGCTCTTTGCACTTGGAGAGTGCTCGAGGGTCCCACTACTGATTTTTTTGGGCCTACGAAAAGTGGAACATCCTCAGGATCTTCATCCTCCTCAACTATCTCTATCGCTCTGTTGGAGGAGTCCCCTTGAATGTTGACTGAAGCGCTCTTACGGCTGGTGCTGGCCGGAAGGAGTTTTCTCTGATATGGTGCAAATCCCATACGTCCCTGGTTGGTCTCCAACCCCGGGGCCTGCATCCCTTGAGTAGAGATAACTGGCTGATCTGAGGGCACAAAAGATGTCCCTCCTTTTTGGTTCACCGATGGACCCAAATGAGAAAACACAGACCCACTCCTAGTACTAGGTCCAGAAGAACACGGACCCTGGGTGCTCGAAGCTTTGCTTTACTTTTTTCCCTTTGACTTTGTTTTGGAAGGGCTCGAGAACTAAAAACATCCTTCAGCCCTCGAGCTTAGAGGTAGTCTCCCAAATGGTGCCCTTAAGGGAGTTGGCATCTGCTAAGTTATTTTGCGCCTCACGATGATAATGGACCAAGGCCACCTGGGTTCGCAAAGAAGACCTATCTCCATATGATTTGAATACCTTAGTTGTGCTCAGTCATTCCTGAATTGAACTAAATCGCACTTCGGTGGTCATCTCGGTAAGAAGCTGGCTGTGTCGGTCGAGGAGGAGCTTGTAGTCGTCGGCTTGCCCATCTCTTGCAAAGGTCAAGAAGTCTCTCTCCTCTTTTAAACGAATTAAATTGTTGAGCAGGCCCCTCTGCATCACATGCCAGATGCTCCACCATAATGTTAACTCTTACTTAACAGATTGGAGTTTATCTTCGAGGTGGAGAGATCAACACTATTACCGTCCAGCGGCAATTTGATGGTCCCACGCCCACTCCTCGATTTTTGAATACCACTTCTTTATAACTGGGAAGAAGTCAATGATGAAGCATCTTTGATAGTACAAGAAAATAGAAAAAGGCACAAGTAAGAAAAGAAATTTCATTAATAATAATTTCAAAGAAGCCCAGGGGATAAAAAAATGGTCTAAAATAACTCCTACAAAAATTTCATACACTTTCATTCTTCCCTGCGCTATGCTCCGATTATTCCAGCTGAGGGGTGCTCGAAGTGGAAAATCTGCACTTGGGCTTCGGGCGGGCCAGGGGGTCAGGTTTGCTCCACTCCTTGTCCTTATCCACCTTCAGCTCGCGAATCTCGTCCACAGTGAAAAACTGGCTGGAGGCCTTTAAGTGCTCAATCAGGAGAAGTTTGATGTATCTTTCTTGAATAGACTTCCACCAGAGATGCTAGAGCTAGGAGGTCCGGATACTATTTTTATGCACATCCAGCATGGTAGTATACTCAGCTGGAATGTCTTTGCTGAGGGAGGTAGCGAGGGCATTTTAAGAAAGTCCCATACAGATCCTGAACAGGGATGAGAAGAAGGCTCAAAAACCCTGAGTCTTTACGAGCCTGTTGGTATAGGCATCAAGCATGGAAGTCGGCTATTCGGTAAACCAAACGTTTTTCAACTTGGCGTTCTTATTGGTCAAAGTCTGGACGGACTTCTCAGCCTCTAATAGTTTCTTGTGAAGCTCCTCCAACTCTGACAGCTTCTCTCGAAGCTTCTTCAGCTCCTCTTTATGGTCGGAGGTAACCTTCTCCAATTTCTCCTGAAGCTCCTTAACTTTAATCAAGTTGGGACCCTCCTTGGTCTTGGCCTCTTTTGCTTGGCGTGCCTTTGACAAGAAGTCCCGAAGAATAAAGTTGGAGGCACCCACAATGGCAGCTACCCCCGAGAACTCAATGAGAGAGGGGTAAAATGACCCCAAGGGAATAAGGCTACCCCCCTAGGGTGAGTTCAACCATAGAGTCAGCGTGGGACTTAAAGTGAGCTCCATCATCTATTTTCTGCCTCCGGGGGAGGGACTGCGTGACAAAGAACCCTTAAGTTCCCTCTTAGCACTAGTCGCAGGTCCCTCGGCCTTCTTTGGATTTTGAAACACTGAAGGGGGACTCCCGATAACTCTTCGTAAGAAACCTCCTCTCCCTCCGATTTTATCTCAACAAATTCTTTGCAGAAACCCACTGAAACAAAAAGAAAGAGAAGGGTTAGTAAGAGAATTATTAAAATAGCATTAAGAAATTAAAACAAATACTAATATTCTGAAAACACCTTCATGCAATGGGAGGACCCTTTGAAAATGTGTCTACGACCACCATGGGCTTCTCCTCCGAAACAAGCTCTAAAGTATTTGAAGAGAACCAGCACACTTAGACTTTTTTCGGCTTCTTAAGATCCCCTTCTTCTAAAGTTAAGGAGGCCTTCCTCTTTCCCTTTTTGGGCTTTCCACTCTCACCATGTTTCTTCTTCTTCTTCTTTTTCTCAGAGGAGGGAGCCTTCAAAGGATCGGAAGGGGTAGGTTTAATTAGAGCCGGAGCCTGGCCGTAAACCCACTGGTCGTAAACATCTAATGACCAGGTGTAACCGGAAATGTTTTTCCCATAGATAGACAAAATATCTAGGGACTCACTCAACAGCTTGGCCCTATCCTTAATCACACCCTCCGGAGTGGAATAACTGGAAGCATTCTCAAACCGCGGATTCAAATTCCAGTTTGGAAAATAATAGCATTCGACTTCACTATCAAAGGTAAAAATTGGAGGCTTATGTCAGTCTCGGCAATTCGAAGAAATATTAATTGGGTGGTTTGTGAATCTACTGCTAAGGTTAAGGATCTCCTTGATTTCTGTATCCCTATGCAATACGTCTTTACTCCAGGACAGGTAGTATAGGGACCTAAAAATTTTGTAGCTAGGGATGATACCTAGGTTGTGGCATTGGGTCATGAATGCCATAACATAAAGTATGACGTTCGAGTATAGTTTGGCTAAGTTGACTTGGTGTTCTTCGAGAAGTCAAGAGAGGATAGGGGTAATGGGAAAGCACAGTCCAAACCTAAAGTGGCGCTAAAAAATACCGCACCTCCCGGGTTTAGGGTTCTTGGGGTTTCTTCATCTTGAAGGACCTCCAATATCAAATCCGTAGGAACCCTAACTGTGGAGGGGAGGGTAGAAAATAGATGGGAAATTTATACTGGGATCGGTTGGGGCTCTCGACCGTAGGGGTCAAAATCTTCTAAAAATAAAGCATCTACCCTCTACATCCCTTCGGATAACCACCTCCTTGGAACCCTCTTCCTCGAGGTGACCCACTTCTGGAAAACATGCTGAGGGTTCCCTATCCCCCTATCAAATGAACTGGAACCGGCGACAGATGAAGAGACGGTGCCGGAACTTTGAAGGCAGGAGTTTTCAACTCCACTAGTATAAGGAATGGCCAAAACTAGACCGAATTTCCCCTTCCATCCCCCCTGAAGTAGTTTGCGACATGGAGAATATGTAAAAAATAGAAAAGGCTAAACAGAGGGGAAAATGGGACTTAATGGTTGAATTGGCTGAAGTTCTCTGGAGAACAGCGGGGAGCTCTAGAAGGAGAAAAAAGAAGATTTTGGTAATTTGGGTGAAAAGTAATTAAAGATCCTTTAAAGTGGATTATATAGAAGAAAGAAATAGTAAGGATTGCCTCGGGACACTAAAAATCAAGAAATAATATGGTTTAATGGGCCACGCGGACATAAGATTCCTAAAATTAATTATAAAAGTGGCTCGTATGGAATCCAATTTTGACCGCACTTGCTAAAAGGCATGAGTGATCATCACGCCTTTTATGTCTTTTCCACTTCTCTTGTCGAGGCCCCCTCGTGAATAAGATCGTGCCCCCTCCAGTTTCTTGTTGTTAAAGCCTGAAGGCCACATGTAAATAAATGAGTTTTAAGGCAACCTCATGACCCTCGAGTCATAATAAAAATTATAAAGATAAGGGTCAAACCATCAACGAATACATCAATCCAAAGGTTGGGCCCAAATCTGATTCAAAGGATCCCAAGTCGATTCCAGAGCCGAATTCTTGAACCATCAAGGGGCTCAAAAATTGTACCATGTGTCTAACGATGAGTTCAAAGGAACCATATCAAAGGATGAACCATTAAATTAGCAAGTGGGATCCGGAGGTCGAACCGGAGGAACCTAGGATAAATTCGAAGGTCAAACCCTCAAATTTCTAGGGGCTTATTTATCATGCGTACTCATGTTGGGCCTTAAACGCCTAGCACAGCCAGCCCAGGTTACTCTATTTTATCAGTATTGTAATATCCTTTGAGTTATAACCACCGGCCCGCCCAAGGAAAAGTTCAGTACTTGCATCACAATCAAACAAACAAGTTTCCCCATCTACTATCCTATATATGAGATAAGTAACACTGTGTACTTAAATATTCATTCTTAATTACAAATACACTTTCTGACTTGATCGTATGAGACTCTTCCCTCGGAAAAACTCCAGGATCTTTGTCTTGCAAGTTCCATCTAAAGTAGCGCCGCATACGGCTGCAGTGATTCTGGGCGCATCAGGTGACCAGAGGGTAAGGGTTATTATGTGGCACAAATTACCCATTCCAAATAAAACCAAGTGGAGGCAAGAAATATCTTTGCTAAAAAAGTACTGGTAAGTTCTCCACAATATGTAGTTAATGCATGAAAATAGGATAATTAATTGATGATCAAAGGATGACTAGAAATGTAAAAAAATTGCGCCCAAGAATCATTTTCATACTAGTTAAAAATCTCTCTGCTAGTTGCCATTGTATTTACATAGTTATTTCTAATTGTTTTTTAATCTAGTTGTTTAAAGTAGTCGTAGTGTTTTCAAAAATAAAAAACCCCAACTTGGTTACCACACACGTAGAGTGACATCTTTATGTGTTTTTAACTATGCCTTAACACTCAATAAAACCTCCTTTTCCTTGTGTCGACCTCGACTAGCTACTTTCTAGTAGTTAGCCGCAATTAGGGCCTCTAAATACTATTTTTGAGAGACGCGACAATGGCCTCCCAAATTTTGGGCCGCTTTCAGGGAAAAGGTGTATTTTATTGTAGTGTTAATGTAGTTCTTTATGAGTTTTGTGTTTTTAGTTGTTTATTGTTGACGTTTGATTGCTTTTGTGATTGTTACTTGAGGTAAGGTTGTATTGCTCTAGTTCTTGGTTTATGGTCTATACTCGTACCAATAGACAAGTACTCTTGTACTATGATCCCGATCTTTTAGGAACACTTTGGAGAGCAAGGAGACTAGCTCGTGTTGCTAACCCAGGTACTTAAGCACCACCATAAGTAGTTACACCAACTATGGCGGATGATACTGGAACAACCTCGAGGGAGCTCATGGCTCCTAACCTATATGTATAGTTAACCACTTTGCATCACCTTCCCCCACTTCTGGAAAATGTCACTTGTGAACTCAAGTCTAGGATGATTCATTGTCTACCATCTTTCCATAGGATAACTGAGAACGATGCGAACAAGCACTTATCTGAGTTCCATCTTGTCAACATGAATATGAAGTCAACCGGAGTTTCATAGGATAATTTCAATCCAAGGGTGTTTCCTTTCTTTTTGAAGGATGCCATCAAATATTGGTTATACTATCTTCCCCCTGAAAGTATAACATCATGGATGGATATGAAGAAGAATTTCTTAGAGAAATTCTTTCTGACATCTAAGTCGGAGGGTTTGAGGAAGGAGCTAGGAAACATCTCCCAATATTCAGGTGGATCTTTATATGAATATTTGGAGAGGTTCAATAGTTTGCTAAATAGTTCCCTACCTCCCATACAATAAAGGAGATCTTGTATACTATTTCTTTGATGGATTATCCGTTGAAGATACGAGAATGATCAATGTTTCTTGTAATGGGTCGATTGTCAACAAGATCCCTAAAGATGCCATGGCATTGTTTGAAGATATAGATAATGGGAATAGAAAATTTGGTATGAGGGAAAGGACAAGGGTACAAGAACCTTCAAATTCGGAAACCCCTAAACTTGAGGAGCAGGTTAAAGCTTTAGCTTCCATGATGAAAGAGCTAATGAAGGGGAGGGTGCATCAAGTCAAGGCTTGTGAGGTGTGTTCGTTGGAACATCCCACCGATTCATATCTTCTAATCCAACATGAAAAATTTGAGGAGGCTAAGGCAATGGGTTATCAAGGAGGACAAGGCCAAGGGTTCCAAGGGAATAGAGGCTACCAAGATGGTCAAGGTTTTCAAAGGGGACAAGGCAATGAGAATAAGTATGATCCATACTCCAAGACTTATAATCCCGGTTGGAGGATAATCTAAAGAATAGGGGAAGAGATGATCAAGCTAGGCAATCAAATCTTCAAGGTGGCCAAGGTGTGTATCGACCAAATCATCAAGGAGGACGACCCCAATACGAAGGATATTAATGGCACAATCAGGCGTGGCAAAAACTCTTCCCAATGGATGAAGGGTCATCTAACCCTCGAGAAGGAACACCATGGTAGAGCATGAGTAGTTCAAGCATGCTATAACAAATATGGTCACTAACTTGGAAGACCAAACGCATCTACAATCACAAATATGAAGAAACACTCTTTCAAGAGATTCAAGAGTTTGGAAATCTAAGTTAGTCAAATAGCATCCTATGTGGGCCAATTGGAAGCTAGGGATTCTGGGAAAATTCCATCACAACTGGAGTTAAACCCCCAGCCTCCTAATGCTAGTTCCATAACGTTGAGGAGTGGAAATGAGACCAAAGACCATGAGAAAATTGTGAAGGTTGGGAAGGAGATAAAAGATGAGCTAGTGGTGAAGGACAAAGAGGTGGCCACTCAACCACTGGAGAAGTGTGGGATTTAGAAGATCTTTCCACCACCACCCTTCCTGGCAGCTTTGCGAGACAAGAATTACAAGGATGAGAACAAAGCACTTTTTAAAGTCTTTCACAAGTGCGAGGTAAATATTCCTCTCTTTGATGTCATTTACCAAGTTCCTAGGTTTGATAGATTCCTAAAGGAATTATGTACCCTAGGAGAAACAAAATTTTGAAAAATGGTGAAAATATATAAATTGGTGGTCAAGTGTCGACCCTTTTTGAAAACAAACTCCCC
>JAULKJ010312431.1:0-10884 GCA_032355405.1 Rubia balearica | reverse complement strand
CGTTGGTAGACATGGGCTTGGTGGATCCATGAATGACGAATATCACTCTTACCAGGATAGTATCACTTTTTTTTCTCCCAGCTTTACTTGTTACCTATATTTGGTTTTGGCTTGCCCTGGGTCTGAGTTGTTGGCGTGCTTTTATCACTGTCGTAGGCGCTTGATCCCCTTAGCTGGTTATCTTCCTTTTTGTACTGGGCGAGTTGTCCCTGTCGTAACATTTCTTTCGTTTGTCTCCCTAGGTCATTTCAGCTGTTTGTATGACCATGGCCATTGTGGAAGTTATAGTAATAATCCTTGGATCTGTTATCTGTTGGAGCTCTCATAGGACTGGGGTCTTGAATAAATCCCTGTGTCTTTGCCAAATTTCTTGCCTGGATTTGCTTAGGGGCGTTTCAGCAAAAAACTCTTGATTTGGTGTTGGCTCTATTCCCCTTGTGGGTGGGGCTGCTCTTCCATTCTTGATCGCATCTCTTTCTAGAGGGATGTTTCCATGTCTCTTTTCCCCTCGCTCGTTTTCTAGTTTCTTATTGTTTTCTTCCTTCGGTCAGATGAATTTTTCTACAGCTTTCTGGAGGTATCTTGGATTGTCTGGCATGTCTACTGTGAGTTTTTTTGTTGGTAAAACTCTTTGGATCTCATGGCATTCACGAATTTCCCTAATAACATCGAGTGTGTGAGATCCTTAAATTCCAGGATTTCTATGACGAAGCGGTCATGGTATTTTGCTATGCTTCTCAAGTTTGTTACGCAATATTCATTAGGCCCGTGATTTTTTTTTGTGAACCTTTTGTTTTGGTAGAGTCTACCCATAAGTTGTTTCGCAAACTAGCCCCAGTATTGTTTGCTTCGGCTGAGCAGACTGTCATACCAAGGTGAGGAATATTGGGAAAGATTTGCATAATAATTGGATGGCGCATCGCGGAATCTCATGCTAGTTCAGTAAGAGTGAAAGAACTCCTTAGGGTATATCGTCATGTCATAGGTGATCCGCACTCCGCAGGGTCGCTAATAATTCACACCTTTTCACGGGAGATGAATTAATTCACTGAGCGCTTGGATGTGAAGATAGGGATTTGTATTGTTGCTCTCATACTCACTACTAAACTAAAAAAATGGGAGCAAGTGGCAAGTCCGGGGACATCCACAGAGATACTAGGAATTTGAAAGTTAAATATGCAAAAATTGTAATCGGGTCGTCAATCTGATTGTGTGTTCGGAATAGTCAATGTTACAAACAAGGTTTTTTTCTGGGGGGAAAGAGAGGTGTTATCTATAAACTACAAAACATGCAAGAATAAGAGGTCAAACTATATTAAGCTAACACTTGGGGATATTTGCGTTACATGATTGGTAGAATACTTTGATGCTAGATTCTATCAAATACAAGACATATAAACCTATCCTAATGTGTATGCCACATAGTCTGGTCGATAGTTAACACTTCATTTTGTCTATCACACAAAGGTACACACGTCTTATTTTATTGACACCATCTTCGTAATCAAGAAAGTGCGTCAAGTGATCGTGTCGTTATGCCCTCCTCTTTCCCGTAAGGTACTACATCTCGAGACTCCACTATGAATGCTTATCCCTAGGCCTATAGAGGCAAAGGGATTGGAATCTCATGATGACTCTAGAGTTTCAATCACAATGGTCGAATTACAACCCTGGTTGCTACAAATTATCATGCCCTCACCTATCGGGCTACCATTTTCCAGTCAGCTTACATACAGTCTTTGGAATGGTGAACACGACCTACATGCATACACCCATGTAGCCGAGGATCACATTACCTCTATTATCCTATTGGACACTCCCAAGGGAACAATCAAGCCTAGCACCATTACATGAAAGATATACTACGGTGTATGCCAATCTAAGGACATCTAACATGTATTAGCAAGAATATAAAGAACAAGTCAAGCAAGATATTCATAAACATAAAAGGATAGGGTGATTAACAGTCTCACAACGTATCTACCAATTCATGTATACAAATTTAAATCCCTAAGAAAATAATCTACTCCCTAAGCATTGAACCCAATCTATCCATTAGATTCAATGCCCTTGGGTAAAACTAATAAGATTAAAGAAGTGATAATGGTTATTCCTTTTCTTTCTCTACCTACTATTAGAAAACTAGGAGAATGAAAATTAAACTAGTCAAACTAAAACCCTAGTAGAAATTGGTCCCTTTATATAGTAGATACGAAATGAGCTTTAAAGAGGCCCAAAAACACAAGGGAAACCCTAGCTGGCCGGTGGCACTGGCCGTGCAATAGTGCACGGGTCTTTGCATGGCAGCGTGTTTCCTCGCATCTGAGCAGTGCGACCGTGTAA
The DNA here is from genome assembly GCA_032355405.1 of Rubia balearica. Classification (NCBI taxonomy): domain Eukaryota; kingdom Viridiplantae; phylum Streptophyta; class Magnoliopsida; order Gentianales; family Rubiaceae; genus Rubia; species Rubia balearica. The sequence goes on along the minus strand of JAULKJ010312431.1, from coordinate 8,541 downwards.
ATCCTTGCGTGTCACTGGTTAGAAGCTTGTTTTGACAATTTGAACAGCACGGCCCGTTCAATACTTTGTGGGCTGCTGGCTGGAGCTAACTTCTTGGAAAACTGATGATGCATCCGTGCAATACATAATGAGACATAGGCTTGTCTTTGGATCATGAACTTCAAGGGGCACGGACCGTGCAATATGACACGGTATGTGCTTCATACTTAGCCGCACAAGATATTTGTACTGCACGAGCTATGCAATACCTTACGGCACGAGAAACTACTTGAGTACCACACCAATTCACTGGCATGGGCCATGATATAGAAAACGGTCATGCCAAATATTCAACCTTTTCCGAGCTTTGACTTCTTTCTCCTTAGCACACTTCCATCGACTACCATGATTAAGTGTGCGGCCTTCGGTCTACTACCGTCGTTGCAAATAAATATCTAATATCTACTACCATCCTTGCAAATGGCCCTCCACTTGGATCTAGATACTTGTCAGGATATAGAATCCATTAGGTCTAAATAAATCTACAAACCAAGGATTTAGACAAGAAAATCAACAATGGATATCTAAACCCCTTGTGATGTAAACCTAACTAAGCCTAGCAATCAACCATACAAAACATACTAATAATTGTGCTAAATGCATTGGTTAACATATGCTTCTAGGTGCATATCAATTCCCCCACACTTTAACTTTTACTCGTCCTCGAGTATACAAGAATGAGTTAAAATATAAGTGGAACATAGCATGGAAAGATTTTTCCAACACATAAAACATTTATTCATAGGCTCCCTAGTTCCCCCCAAAGATGTAAAAATCTCACAACTCTCACTCCCCAAAGAAGCTACGATAACCTATCCAACTAATCATACCAATAAAAGGTGAAGTTCACAAAAATGAGTGTGAAGCTAAGTTACTCAACCAAAAGGACTTCCAAAAACAATCAAAGAGAACTATATGATTTTTTTTCTTCAATTTTCTCTCATTTTGCCTAGGAGCCCTTTTGGGTTTTCGTCCTAGCATCCTACAAGTGTTTCCTCACTTCTCACCTCTTTCCAAAGAAAGGCCTCTCACTTTTGCATAGGGTTTTCAACCTATCCATGCCTTTCCCATTGTTTCCTAAGTCGCCCTTTCAGGTTTTCGACTTAGTTGGGTATATATATATTGTGTAGCACAAAACTCCCCAAAGGTGGGATTCATACTACAATGAAGATAAAAACAGGTAAAATAACATAGAACACAAAGGAATCTTGTTGGAATTTCTAAGTGCCTAAATACTCCCTCTCCCACACTTAAACCATGTATTGTCCTGAGTTCATCATAAGAACTCAATGATAAGTGAAGTAGGGAGAATAATAAGTACTTACTCTTGGGACCCCAAAGGGCCCGACCTCATGTGCCTCACCTCGCGTCTTTTTCTCCCCTCTTCTTGCCTCTCATAGGGAAGGTGGTGAAAGCCTTCAAGCTTTGAGGTATGCATCCTCTCAATCAATTGTTCCATGGCCTCCTTCACTTCTCGCTTAATAGACTCTAATCTAGCTGCCCATTTTCTCATAGTGTCGTCCATAGTGTCAAGCCTAAATCCAAATTCTTCCATTTGCTAGATCATCCCTCCTACCGCATGACCAACCTCTTGCCCTATTTTAGTTGAACTTATGAGTTGTTCCCCAAAAGTCCAAATTGGTGGAACAAGTCCACAGGCAGGTTACTTCAGGTAGGTGAAGCCCTAGGTGGAATCTCACCATTCTCTTTCTTAATGTCCACGTCCGAGTTTGATAAGATATTGTAGAAAAATATCTCAAACCACATATCGAGTGCTAGAAAAAGTCATCCAAGGCGGTGTTGTTGTCAATGGTGGTGTGTTTAGATTGTGGAAGAATCATGAAGCTGCACGGTACAACCAGATAAAGTGCCACCATACAACCGAAGCATCACCGTACAACGAGATGAAGTGGCTCCGTACAACTGAAGTACCACTGTACAACTGAAGCACCACCTTACAACCAGATGAAGCACCACCGTACAAAAAGATGAACTAGATCTCTATGGTAGTGGAAACAATCATCAAAGCCCATGATAAATTATTCAAATTGTACCCCGTCCCCGAATGACCAAAGTTTTCCATGGAAAAAGGAGAGGGAGCTGAATGTGCCAAATGTAGGTCTAAGAGTCCGACCATACCTTCCATCGGTATGTTGTACCTTTTTTTTCCCGTGGCTAAGCATTCTTCCACCAAGACCCCACCATGCTGGGGTAGAGATTCACTTCCGGAGTTATCTCCAAAATAAATTGGACGTTCCAGTTAGGGCATTGCAAGATCTCTCTGTGGAAAAACACTCCCATTGATAGGAGGCGATGCAGTACCACAAAGTCGGGTGGACTATTGTTGTACTCTTGGAGAAGTGGCTCTTCTTTGTGCCCGTAAGGTTCCTCAAAAAGGTGCCGAGTGAGAAAGGTAGTCCTTACCGGCGAGTCCTTGGAATTTCCGTCCCATTTTCCACCCAAAAGTTCGAGTGATCTCCCGATGTGTCATCGTGTATTTCTTGTCATTCAAGTGGAAATGGATGATACTCCTCCCATCATTGTTCGTGCCTTGCACTAAGGTCACCAAAAACTCCAAAGTTCACCTTACATATGTTTTGGAGTGCATCTCTAAGAAACCCTCTAGGATTATCTGACCTAGAAAATAGGTAATGGGCTCGAGTAGACCTAGAGCTCCCAAGGTTTCCTTGCATGCAAACTTTCAAGAACACCTAAAAATACTAGTCCAGTAACCTATTATACTCAGTAGAACTAAGTTTATGAGATGCACCTTCCCGGCATAGAATAGATTGCCTGAATTCCAGCTGCTTAATCTCTTCTTGATTCTCTCAATAAGCTTCTCACAGTTCTGCTTCCTCCATTTTAAATTTTATAAAGGAACTCCCAAGTATTTCATTGGAAAATCTCTTTTCATCACATCAGCTAACATTCTTTTATCTCCTATATCCATCCTTGAAAAGTATACCCGTGATTTTTGATCACTGATTGCTAATCATATATCCTCTATGAACTATTTGGCTCATTTCTAACTCCTTTCATTGATCTTTTATCAGCACCAAAAAAATTAGTAATTACCAGCAAATACTAAAGAATAAACTCCCACTCTACTACATCTTGGGTGATACTCAATTATCCTTTCTCTGTACTCTTTTATTAGCATTATTGTGAGGTACTCCATCTAGATAATGAAAAGCAAAGAGGAAAGGGGATCCCTTTGCTTAACTCCTCTTTCCCCCCAAAAAAGTCTCAGTGCATCTTCCATTCAAAGTCAGGCAGAATTTGGAGTTCATTGTACTTCTTTGTATCCATTCTATCATAATACTAGGAAATTTAACATCCTCATCTAGTTAATCAAAAAATCTGAATTTATCCAATCAAATGCCTTACCGATGTTCACCTTCGCCACACAGCTTTGATTCATCCCCTTTATGTTATACTTATGCAGCAGTTCTTGGGTTAGGAGAATATTGTGTGCAATATATCTTCCTTTTATAAATTCCCCTTGATTGTTACTTACTATCATAGATAGCACCTCATTCATCCTTGCACATATGATTTTTGTGATCACCTTGTAAACAACTGAACAACATGCAATAGGCCTGTAAACTGTGGCAAGTTGAGGGATAGTTACCTTAGGAATTAAAGAAATAACTACCTTAGTCAATGAATCAGGAATGTTCTCTCCTTTGAAAAAGTTCTTCACAATTTTTTTCAAGCTTCCTCGTGTGATTTCCCACGTGTTTCTGAAAAAATGACTAGTATATCCATCTATTCCTGGACTTTTGTTTGTATGGATCCCCCACAAAACTTCTTTTTATATCCTGATCTTTGACTGGCTGTATTAAATCTTTGACTGGTATTATTAAAGTAGCTTTTTGCTCGACATTCGGCACATTCCTCATGCTCAATAACTCTTTGTTCAAATCACTTGTTTTCCTTGTAACTCCCGAATGATTTTTGAAGTGATTCAATAAATGCTGATCTATCTTCTCTTAATCTCTCATTATTTCTCTACTTATTTTGATATTCACTATATGATTTCTTTGGTACCTGGTTCTCATATCCGCATAGAAAATCTTATTAGGCCTGTCTCCTTCATGTAGCCTTTGGAATTTGGCCTTCTGCCGCAAGAAATGAAATTCAGTTTCCTCTATTTTTCCACCTCCTTCCTTGTATCTTCCTCATCTACCTATTTATTTTTATCTACCGGTTACTTATTCATTTTAATCTGAGTTTTATTCCACTTTCCCCTTTCATTCTGAGAATTCTCTTCTGTTCAATCTATTAAGAGGTTTCTGAAACTCATCTAGCAATACTGCCAGCTCTTTCAATGTTTACACTTCCATCCAAACAACTTTTACTATCCCAATAAATTGATCAGAATTACACCACATATTGTAGTATTTAAAAATCTTCCTTCTTTAATTCTCCATCTCCTTCCAGTTAAGAATTAAAGGATGATAATTAGAAAGAATGTTTGGTTTGGCCTCACAAAATGTTGCAGCCAAAACCTTTAACCACTACTGATTCACTATACTTAAGGAAAATAGGAGGTTTACCTCAACAATAGATAGCCAAGAGGTTAAGGATATATTGTTGGTTCGATAATCGATAAGATATTTGGAAGTGGAAATCAATTGTATCCAAGACTTCTTATCTTTGTGTTTAATCTATCTTTTTAGTTGTTGGCGTGATTAGCATATATTTCTTTATATTCTGGTTGTTTTGAATTTCAATTGTTGGAATTAATCAACCGGACCAACCACCCCCTATATATGTATGTTTATATAGAATTATATGCATAAACCCTAAGGAAAATACTTTTTATCTAGTGGACGATCTCTACTACCACTATCTACTTAATTGTAGTATTGGAAACCTTGGGTGTTATAAATTGTATATTTGAGAGGTATGAAGACGACCTCCCACCCACTTAAACCCACAAGTATAGATTCATGCTCAACAACTGACATAATAATCATTTAAACAAGTTTCAACATACTAACCATGCATAATGCTAAGAAGCCTTTAATTATAAAAATTAAAGTCATTACCTATATGATGGAACTCGGAGAGTTAAGGATAGATGAGGAATATAGACTTACTCTACCAATTGCTTCATGTGAGGGATAATGACCTCTATTGAAAAATGTAGGCAAAATCCCCAAATGGTAGGGTTCTTGGCTTATTGGGTGGTTGGTAAAGATTCTAGGTGTTTTTGGAATTGGGTTGATGGGAGTTTTGTGAAAGAGGGATGAACAAGTAGCTTGGGTGGAGGAACTAATATGTTCTTCGTGATTTGGGTGTTGGTGATAAAGAGAAAGGTGGTATCCATAGTGAGGAGAAAGGAAGGAAGAGGGGAGATATGTAAGGTCCAGTGGATAATAAATAGGTGAGACGGTCCATGCCAGTGGCACAGACCAAAGCTGACGTGGCACAGATAGTGGCATGGACCCAGATGACCGATTTTGCTCATAAGACACAACACAAACCGTGTTTTTGGTTCATGAGACATAGACCGTGTCTTCTGGGTTCAGCCTTTTAGGCTTTTAAACCCATTTATCTAGAGATGGATTCAGTATGGTTACCATCACTTTTTACTAATACCACGTATCATACCAACAATGTCGGTATATTATTTTTAAACCAATATCGTACCAAATCCTTAGTATACACAAAAGTTAGTTGGTATCGGTACTGTATGGTATAATATCACCAGATATGAGTTATAATAAATTAATTATTTGCTCATAAAACAAATTATAAATAATTAATATTTTCTATTGTATAATTTTAATTTTAGAAAATTAAATATTCTCTTATCATAATAATAATAATGTAAGATAACATCAAAATAAGAACTATACTAAGTAGAGAAAGTCTCTTATTAGATCGACTAACTGTCGACAAATCATGAAAATTAATTTTTCAGTAATTTTTAAGGACGCACTACAATTATTTATACAATACGATACATTATAAAGTGTTTCAAAATTATAGGATCGAATCGCATTGCAATAAATAAAAGCAAACATCAAATTACCCCATTAGCTATCTTATAACTAAATAAAAGCTCGTATTTCACATAATATTAGATATATTTTTAATATATAAATATGTGATATGGTACGGTAATACCATGGTAATATTTTCTCAATACCATTACCATACTATAAAAAATGTATGGTACACTTCTACCATACCACATCATCAGTTACCAACATGTTCGGTACAAATGGTACGTGGTTCGGTTGGTAGGTTGGTTGATATGGTATTTTGGCAATGCCAGCCCTACACTTATCCTTGTCCTTGGCCCAAAACCTTTTCCTACACATGCAAAGACATAGAAATTGGTATGAATCCATTCTAACACACACAAAAAATCGACAAGAAAAATTCCTAAAAACACACAGAAGAAGGAAAAAATGAACATGAAACATGAAGAAAAAATAGCAAATCGTATTTTTATTGTTTCGTCATCACGACTTATTTTTAAAATTATTCAAGCTCAATTTGACCTCACCATAGGGTCTCCGGAGTCATCGTTTTTACTCTACCCTTACTTACCTCTTGGTGCATAGGCCTCCACATTTGCATAGGTTTGAATCTCACCTTAGGGGTCAAGTAATCTATTTGCTTATGCTTCACAATAGTTGATGTTTTCGGGGGCTTTTTGGGACGAGGAGGAGGAGGTTTTAGCCCTTTCACTACTTGCTCTACCCACTGCATGTTAGTGTTCAACAATTGTGCACAAGAATTACCATCCAACAAGGGCACACTAACATCATGCATGGCATCCTTACTATCATCCTCAACAATTATATTTCAACCAATTCTGTAACATGGCAAGATTCAAAATTTTCACAAGGCTCATTCAATTCATATGCTAAGTTTATACCATTACAAGAAGTATGTGAAATAGAAGCATGCTTAGACTTACACATTTCAAATCCCTATTTCTACCTTTCATCCTTTAAGAGCATCTCCAATGATTTGGGGGTCTCTCTTATTTTCAGGTTCCATGTGGCAAGTTTTAATTGGAACTTCAGTAAAATAGAAGCTTTCTGACTGTAGTTTTAAAAATTTTAATCTCTAATGGAACCATCAGAACTGTAGCTTCAGTATGACATATCTATCAAAGTTCTAATGAAATTTATTCTCCCATTCTTATTCGAGCATCATTCTCAATTATCAAATTCAGATCTGAAACTACTGCACACCATCCTTCATTACTGAATCTAGATCCGAAGCTAGTGTAAACCATTCTCTATTACCACATCTCCAAAGAGTTCGTTCGTCTTCTTCATTACAGAAGTCAAGGGTTAAACTGCTTATTTATTATAGTACTATTTTTAGATGTCATAGCCTAGTAGGTTTGATTAACCGTGTATTGAATCTTCAATTAATATTCACATGTATATTCTTGTAGTTTAGAAAATTTCAAATACAATTAAGATGACATAAGCTCCAAGAGTTACCAGAAATGAAAAACTAGGATTAGAAAAATGATCAAACTTTATGGTTAAACATTCTAAACTAAATATGTACAGTATTATTGTTCCCACTCCTCATGTTATGACTTAGGAGGACATAACCCTTGATTTTGTTACTGATTATTTATACTGCATGCACTTTAGATAGCTTTCACCTGAAGTTGCAAGTTTCTTTAACGCATTTTCATCCAGAGTTACAAGTTTCTTCAGAAGTCAACCAAAAATCCAATGAACTAATGAAGTTATCCGTTGAAACCTATTTCTTTAACCTGTTTCTTGGAGTTGTCCACCTCTTAAATTCAACAATACTATATTATGAATGGCTTGAATGCATTCCTTCAGTTCAGATGCTTTGTAACCCATGTAACATTGCAACGCCAAACTCTGCACAATGTAATTGTGGTTTTAATGGGTTCCTCTTAAAAATCACCTTATTAACAACTCGTCAAATATTTATAGATTAATCTGTTGTGTCCTAACGATATGGCAGATCAAATAGCAAACTTGAAAGCTAGACAAAACAAAAAGAAGTATAATCAGAATACAAATAGCACAATGAAAGGTTCACATAAAATATTAGCAAGGTTAGAGATGGAATCACCCCATTTTTCCAAGATATAGACCATAAGAAAAACTGGGGTATCTCTACATATTCCATCTACAACACTTTTGCTAGACAAAGTTATAAGCCAAAAGATAATGAAGGGGTGGTTATCCAATAACGATATACATTTATAATGAAGAAAAGTACTAAGTAAAAGAATGTGGTTTCGGTTGGTCATTAATTTCACTGACTCACTACCAGTTTCGGTTGCATCTAGTGGTGTCAATTCGTGTAATCGTGTCGGGTTCGTGTCGGGTTGGAAACGGTTCGGGTTACTGTCATGTCGGGTTGATGCGTGTTGAATTTTTTTCTCGTGTCGGATTCGGTTGGGTCGGGTTACTGTCGTGTCGGGTTGATACGTGTTGGATTTTTTTCTCGTGTCGGGTTCGGTCGGGTCGGGTTACT
>JAULKJ010312420.1:0-10885 GCA_032355405.1 Rubia balearica | reverse complement strand
CCATCCAATCTCTAGCTCATAGCAGTTCGATCGGTGCTTTTTCACTATCTTGTATGAGCCTTCTTATTTTGGGCTTAGAATCCCTTTTCCTCATTCTTTTGCGACACAAGATCACCAATTTGGAATTGTGTATCTTTAACATTCTGGTTTTATTCCTTGGCCATGTTCACCTTGTACTTTTCCTCTGTGATCTTTTCTAGCTATCTCTTTTCTTCAAGTTCATCTACGTCGAACCTCATCATTTCTAGACTATCATCCTCCTTGTATACTTGTACTCGAAGGCCCCAGTTCCTGATTTCAACAGGTGTTACTGCCTCATGGCCATAGACTAGACTATATGGAATTTCTCCTATTTGTTGCCAAATAGTTATTCTATATGACCATAGGGTATTGGGTATTTCATCCACCCAACCAGTTTGCTTCCATTCCAATATTTTTTGTACATCCTGATCTATAGTCCTGATAGTGACTTCCACCTGCCCATTTTCTTTAGGGTGAGCTATAGAAGTGAACTTCTGTGTAATCCCTAACTTTGAGCACCATTAAGTAAACACTCCACTAGTAAATTGCGTGTCATTATCTGTGATGATAGTTTGTAAAACTGTGAAGTGGCAAACTATGTTCTTCCAGACGAACTTTCTTGTTACCTCTATTGTTACTCTTCCCAATGGCTTCACTTCCACCAATTTGGTGAAGTAGTCAATCGCAACAATTAAAATATTGCATTGCCAGTACACTTGGAAAAGGTCTAACTACATCAATTCCTCACTTATTGAATGGCCAAGATCTATATATTCCTGTTAAATCATCTCTTGGTTTGTACAATATCATAGCGTTGATCTGGAAACTTTTACATTTGAGCACGCATCGTTGAACATCTCCGCTAATAGTACCGTACTCGAATTACAATCTTTGCAATCGTTCTAGATCATTGATGCGTTCCACACAATCCTTTCATGCACTTCCCTTAGGACTTTCCCTGCTTGTGATGGGCCTATACACTTTATCCATGGAGTCAAGAATTTTTTTATAAGGTTCCTTGTTCATAGTTGCAGTTGTGAGATCGCAACTCCAATTTTCTGGCTTTTATCTTGTCTCCTGGAAACTTTCCTCTTACAAAGTATTCTATTAGTGGTGTTATCCAGCTTACTTCTTCAGTCTGTACTATTGACACGGTTGTGGTTACTGTACTTCTAACTGGGATGACTTCCACCTTAACATCCTTGTAGCCGAATAATGAATCGAATCCAACTATCACTAGCTTGCTCAAGGCATATGCTTTTGTGTTCTCACCCCTTGGTATATGCTGAAAATCAAAGTATTCAAGCTGGAAATGAGCTGACGAAATTTTCCTAATTACTTTGCCAGCTGCTCTTCTCGCACTTCATAGTCTCATCACACTTGTTGAACCACTATCTATGAATAACTAAAGGCCTCGATACTTTAGACCTTCATTTTGATTGTAAGATCTAAGAAACATATTAAAGCCTCATATTTAGCTTCATTATTGGTGAGTGGAAGTCAAATGGAATCGAATATATATGCTCTCCTCCCGTTAGATCAACTAGTAGTAATCCTGTGCAACATATTTTTTTGCTTGATGGTCCATCAATAAATAAATTCTATCCCATATTAGCCTACTTGGAATAAATATTATCAATTCCAATATTGTCTTGCTACATCATCTCCTGTGCATATGCACTTTTCATCTTTGCAATGAAATCTGCCAAGGCCTTTTGATTGCAGTTTGTAGCTTAAACTGGATCTCATTGTCCCAATTCGACAACCCATTTGGTCATTCTTGTAGATGATTCATGCTTACTCTAGATATTCTTTACTGGAAAATGAATATAGACGATGATCTCATGACCGTGAAAATAGGTTCACAGCCTTCTTGTTGAATATACCAAAGCTACAGTCAGCTTTTCAACTGGCAAGTATGCCCTTTTCTCAGTTTGTAGTATTCTACTACTGTAGTTCACTGGTACTTGTTTTATGCCTTCTTTACACACCAAAAATGAGCTTATTGCATTTTTTAAAACCGCCAAGGACAGATATAGGGTTTCTCCAAAGAATGGTGACTTTAGCGTTGGTAATGCTTGAAGCTGTTCCTTCAAAGACTCATATGCTTTATGAGTTTTAGTAATCTAGCTAAAATCTTTGGCCTTATTAAAGACTTCAAAGAGTGGGAAGTGTTTCTTAACTTCTTTTGAAACAAATCGACTAAGCGATGCTAAGAATCTCATTAATATTTGTATTTCCTTAACTGTTTGTGGCTGAGGAAGGTTAACTATGGATTGTATCTTCTCTGGATTAGCTTCAATTCCATTAGAGGACACTTTTTATCCTAAGAACTTAAATGCACCTACTCCAATTATGTATTTCTTGGGATCAAGCTTCATGCCAATTGCACTTAGTATATCCAATGTTTCCTTCAAGTCTTTTGTGAAAATGCATACGTTTTTGCTTTTAATCACCATGTCACAAACATATCACTCCATATTTCACCCTATTCGATTACAGAATGTATTATCTAATACTCTCTGATATGTTGCTCCCGCATTCTTTAAGCCAAATGACATCTTTACATGGCAAAATATTCTTAAGCTTGTTATGAAGGCTGTTTTTTCCGCGACTTTTGGGTTTGTCTATATCTGGTGATATCCTTTGTACACATACAAGAAAGCTAGAACCTAGTATCCTAAATTAGCTTCGATTAACATATCAATTTTAGGCAAAGGATAACAGTCTTTTGGGTATGCCTTATTTAGATCATTACAGTGTATGCACATTCGCTAACCCGCTTCTGCCTTCTTCAACATTACTGGATTTTTTGACCATTTGGGATTGATCACTTCCTTCAAAATTCCTTCCTGGAGTAATGCCTTCACTTTCTCTTTGATAGCTTTATGTCTGTCACTAGCGAAACTTTGCTGCTTTTGTTTGACTGGTTTGATGGAGTCACTGATATTTAGGGAATGGGTAGCAATTGTTGGATCAACTCCTCCCATGTTCTTTACACTCCATGAGAATGTATCTTTGTGACTTTGTAGGATTCATATAACTTTTTCTTTCTCAAGGTTTGGAAGATGTTTTCCAATTTTGACACACTTAAAGTGTCTTTGTCATCCGGAATGACCACTTTGGTTTCTTCTCCCAAATCTACTCGAGGATATGATTTTTTGAGCAAATTGGTATAAAAAATAGTGTAAACCATTTTTGTTTTCTCCACATTCTTTCCTTCTTTCATTGCAATAACCATACATTACCTGTTTGTTTACTGGTTCCCTCCTATCATTGCTATTCCTGATGGAGTTAGGAATTTCATTACCAAATGGTATAGAGACTATATTATCTTCCTTGTATTCATCCAAGGATTAACGACAATTACGTTAAATGGACTTGGTGCGTCCATAACAACAAAATCACACATGATAGTGCAATTCTATCATTTTTGCCTATTGTAACGGACAGTTGTATATTTTCCAAGTGTGTTTTTGCTCGTCCTGTGAATCCTACAAGAAATGATGTGGACTTTTTAAAGTCATTTCGCTTGAACCCTTACTTATTGAAGCAATCCAAAAATAAAATTTTGAATGCATTGCTGTCACTACGAATATCCTGTGAACCGTTACATTTCCAATCTTAGCGATGATGAGTATTGAGTCATTATGAGGTAAAAAAATTGGGATCTGCATCCTCTTCGCTAAATGTGATTGCTTCATCCAAGCGAAGTCTTTTGTCAGCAAGATCTTGTGGTGGTATACCTAGCTTTGGATTTTTAGGTGTTATTTGATAAGAACTTCATTGTTCAATGTATTGATAGAATTACTGTTTCCGGAGCCTCACTCCCGATTTCTTCTTCGTAATTTACCACTGCTTTCATCTTCTGGCTCTTACCTTGTGTGTTGGGTAGGGTTTGATTCTCAGTTATATAGCTTCCCGCTTTTTTGTTTTATTGTATTGATTTCCCCCTTATTCTCTCCTGTACTGGGTCAAATGACCATTCATCAGATTATCTTCTATTTGTCTTCCCAAATATTTGCAATGCTCAGTGTCATAGACATGGTCCTTGTGAAATGCACAATAATATTGTATGGATCTTTTTTTCTGGAGGTGCTATCATTGGTGTAGGTTCGCAGAATAACCTCTGTTTGGCTGCCATATTTCATTTCACGATTTTTTCAGAGGTGTCTCTTCGAACGGTGTCACCTGTATTCTTGACTATCTTACTTTGAAAGGGGTATTTCCTTCCTTTTCTTTTCAAAATTTTATCGTGCATCCTCCATTATTTTTTTCTCACCTCGCTCCCTCTTTATCTTGTGGTTATTCGTCTCTTTAGTTCACACATACTGTTCGACCATCTTTTGTTAGTCTCTTAGGTTTTCGGGCATGTTTTTTATAAGTTCCGTATAAAACTAACCTGATCGCATGCCCCCTGTAAATGCATCCAACGAGGACTGGAATGATAGGTCTCACGCTTTCAAACTTTTAGAAAAAAACCTATTATGATATTTTTGCAAGGCTTTCCTCACTTTGTTGGGCAATGTTGTTAAGGTCCGCTACTATTTTTGTGACCTTCTACTTTTGGTATAAGCGCCCCAAAAACAAATCCATGAACTGTGACCAGTATTTAACGCTTTCCCTTGGTAAGTCTTTGTACTATGTGATCGTTGTCCCCAATAAGAATAGGGAAGGCATTGCACACCAACTCTATATTTGCTTCACGAAATATCATGCTATTGCGATAGGAATGCAAGAATTCTTTCTGGTATGTGCTTTCATCGTAGATTTTAACATGCAAAGGTAAATTGAAGTCCTTTGGAATCTTAAAATACCAAAAATGTGGCGCTAACGGCGACTTATCTGCATCATCGTCTTCCACGATCTCCCTTAACTTATCCTCATACTTAAGGCTCTCCTGCACTTGAATTTGTTTTTTGCTTATCTTTGTGGATCTTGGCTTTTGAGTTGTTAAAAATTGATTGTACAGCCTTTACCTATTTGCCTCCAAGAATGTTGCGAACGCTCGTTTTTCTTTTTCTTGGTTTGCATTAGGAGATTCTCCTTCCTTCTCATCATCCTCTGTATCTTCCTTATTGTGTTCCCTATCTCTACTAGGGATGAAAGCTTGATCTTGGCTAGGATGTATGCTTCTTTTGTATCCCACTGTTTGTTCTTATGTCTGGTGATTATGACTTTTCTCACTTCTAGTAAACATTATTGTTTAATTCAAGGACTTTTGAAAGAATTTGTTTTCATCCCCCATAGCCAGAGCCAATGATGAGGTAATCCGATCAAGTAAAACCTTTCTTTTTCACCTTATTATTCCATCCTACAAAACAGATCCCAGAAGTGATTCTAGGGAAAATACTCTAACGAACAAGTCAATCTTTTCCTTAGAGAACTAAAATTTCTCAATTTAGTCTCACTTACCTTATTCAGTGTTAATCTCCTTGTATTTATAGATGTCTACAATTGTGGTTCCGTATTGTTAGCGTCTGAGATCGTGGGTTGTATCATGGTTCCTGTAATCTTGATTCGTGGTTAAACTTTCAAACATGGTTCCACCTTTATCAGTTCGTGGCTAAGTCTTTCTGACAAGGCTCCACCTTTCTCGGTTCGTAAGTGATGTTGACATTGGGCAGGGCCTAAAGGCCAGCACCTCTAGTTTATTGGCTAGGTATACACCATAAGCCCCTAGTTATGAAGACTAGTAAACATAAAGTAATTACTTTTTATTTTTTAAGTATATTTGTGAACTGTTGTTTTACAAACTACTGAAGCTGTAATAACATGTTTGCCTTCAATTTAACTAAGATTGTTTTTGCCAAGTGTTACTCGCTTCTTGGCTACTAATGCGATGATGTTTGAATTTATTATTTTGAATTTAAATTTTCTTCTTATCCGCTATACTTGTAACTTACTTAGCCGTTTGAGATTTTTCCTCATTGAGCCGATATTTCATCCTCCTTATTCGCTGTATTTTTTGAAATTCTCTCTCCCGCCGCTGTGTCTTCCCCTTTATAAATGCTTTGATTTTTGTGAGTTAGTACTGCCACTATTGAATGTAATGTGTCTACCTATATTCCGCCGACTTCTCGTATACCTAAAAAGGTAATCTTCTTTTTGACAGACATTCATCATTATTTTTCTTGCCCAATTTTACTTCTCTTACCTTTTTAGTTTTGTAAATTAAATTCCTTAACCCATTTGTATTCTTCATCTTCTTCTTGATTCCTTTATTTCTCCAGTTTTTTGCCTCTCTTCATCATACCGTCAGTTTTCCTTATTCGATCTTCCTTCTCTATAGAGTGATAGTTATACTTGTGTTTTTGTTCATCGTCTTTATTACATAGCTTTGTTTTTTTTTACATTAGTGTAGGGATTGTCCGATTGGTTTTCTTCTTCTCTATTTTTCTTTGGCGTATGCTCTATGTTTCTTCTTCAATTTCTGCCGGAATATACCATTTTTCCTTCTATACCTTCTGATTGATAGTTTTCATCCTGATCTTAGGAGTTCTCACTGCTTCAATGTCTACCTCTAATATTGTTGAACCTTCAGTGAAAGATGCACCTGTGTACAATGTTGTTTCCGGGGTGGCTTCCAACCATCCAACTAGTTAATTCTGCCTTTAGTAGTATTATTTCTAATTACTACTTGGAAAATATTAAGGATAATTTCCTTTTTCTGTCCGTATCAGCTTAGGGCCCTAAGCCTTATGAAAGTGTTCCCACCTCTCCTTGTGACTTTATATCCTGCTACTTATATTATCTTAATTTTGGACTTGTTTTTCCCTTACCTCGGCATGTTCTTGACTTAATCTCACACTATGGGGTTGCATAATCTAAGCTCACCCTAAAGTTGTTTCTATTTTTTTTGTCTTCTGTCATGTTTGAGAAGCGGCTCAAGTTCCTTTTTCCATTGAACTATTATGTCGCCTTTGTCAACTTCGCAAGGTGAAAAAATCATCTGACGAATTCACCCTTTACCCTGTCATTCCAACGGTCGAGTTCGTCAGTGGATTTCCTAATAACTTGTGTGTGGTGTGTGGCGTAAATAGTTTTTCTTTCTAAACCCAAGTAATAGGAATAAAAAAATCTTTTCCAGTTTGGAATATTGTTCCTAAATTAAAAATTCATAATGCGGGGGTTCTCCATAATGCTGAGTCCGAGGTTGTATTAACACATAACGAATATTCAATATTTCTTGACTATGCTGATACTGCGAGTGATGGTGTTTTCTTATCACTATTTTGTTTTTTTCTGGTCCTATTTATTCATCTCCTAAAATTTTCATTATCTTGTTTTCCTTGTGTGCTCATCTGACTTTCTTTATATATTGAATTGCAGATATGGATATAACCAAGCGTCTTGTTGAGAGAAAATTTTCTCTAATGATGAAGATGAACAGCCCAAAGATATGGCTATTCAATATAATGAAAATACTATAATAGTTGTCTCCTAGAACAAGGTCATCGCAGCTGGATCCCAGCTAATAACTTCTGAGGCTACTGCTAAAGAATGTAGAGAGGTCGCTACTCGCAATAACCGTGACACTTCTTATAGAAGGAAGAACAAGGAACGAACATGTGGATCTTCGAAAGCTTTGTAGCCTCCTAAATCATCCATTCTCACTCTAAACCCCACCATGAAGCAGTGACTTAATGGTGGAAAGAACTATTCATGCTACCCTATCCAAAATGTCACTTCACGAGACAATGGATGCAGTATGTTTTTTAAGGATTTATATGTGGTTTAATTTTTTGTTTCCTTATTACGATATCTATTTTCCATACTTGTTTGCATACTTTTGAAAGTCAGGTTAGTGAGAGTCTACAACTTGTCAGCCAACATGTAGCTGAGTTTTCTAAAGAAGATGCTTCACTCTTAAAAAATGGCAGGCGAGTGAATCAAAGTGCACCGCTTTGAATTTTTCTGTTGGGGATGCTGAAAAGCGTGCACATTTAGCTGAGGAGCATGCATTAGATGCTAAGAAAGAAGCTGATAAATTGCGTTCTGAGTTGGAGGTGATGGAGGCTAATGGTCCTACTACGCCTAGGTACCCTCAGGCCCATGTTGATCAGGTGGTGAAGAAGTAGTCATTTTATTCTTCTTTATTTGAATAAATTTCCTCTTCTACTCGCAACGTTGGGTACTGCGAGGCTCTAGCTGAGCTGCGAAGATTGAACCCCACTGTGAAGCCCCAGAATTTACCTAAACTAGCTAATTACGAGAAGGTGATGTAGCAACAGAAAGTCATTCTCAACAATGGGTTCATCTGTAGCATTTCTGATGGCGGTCACCCTTATGCATTACTTCATACCTCACCGGTCTGCCTTGTTTACCTTCTGTGGTTGAATTAAAGAAGTGTGAGGTTGATTATTTTGAGGATCTTCCCTTCGATTCTCTGCCTTCTGAGCCACCTATTAATTCTGATGCCAATGTGAATGTTAAAGCCAACGCGAATGGTGAAGCCAATGCCAGCACTGAAGTTTCCGCTCAGGATGCGAACAAGGAGGATTCTGCCCCCCTTTTCCAGACTTTACATGTTTCCCCCTCTAATGTTAGTGGATCTTAGTACCACTGATTTTTATTTGTAATTGATAAGTATATTTTGATGTATGTTATTACTTTTGTATTATTATGGGTATTAACTTTTGATCGTGCTTATAATTTTGTGAGTTCTCATCGTATTTATTCATATGTAGGGTTTTGATATTTTGCTTGATCATAAGTTTTTGAAAATTCTCGATTATTTGGAATGTAATGTTCATTTTTATAATTGTCCTGGGTATATGTCATCTCCTTCAGTTTGTCCTATTGATCTGGGCAAAATAAGCCAGTCCTTGTCAAAGGAATATTTTGAGGTTATTTTTTATAATCACTTTTGTAATCTATAATCCATTCCATTATGCCTTGGATGGAAACTTCCTTCTTCCTTATCATCTCTAACTCCTTCTCTGGCATGCCCTTGTAGCAATTTTGTAGCTGAGGGTTACAATATTGAGTCTTTGGATAGGGATATAGTTCGTAGCTTAGTTGATCATGAATATGTTGGTGTGTATATGAGTTTTCTCCATCTTTCACCACGTGTTTATGAATATGCCACATGTTTGGGTATTTTCCTGAAGTATATTTTACTTGGTAACCATGAACTTAAAGTTAGATGGACGAAGAATTTAAAGAACACTCAAAATTCTGTCTGCGAAGTGAAAGAGTTTTGTGCTAAGCAAAACAACCTTATTCAGCGCTAATAGCTGATCATGGTTAGAATGCTTCTTCAGCAGGAGGACGCTAAGAATTTTGTTTCCAGTAAAGCTATAAAAGCTCATCAAAAGAGTTTGATCATTGATAAGCAGTGCTCTCGCATAGACGACCTACTGGAGCTTTTAAAGAAAAAGCAGAGTGAGTGTGATCATTTTTCTTCTTCTTCTTCAGCCAAGTGGCAGAGTAGATTTGACAAACAATTTTCCATAAACACTCAGCTTCGTAGTGAGAATTACGAGCTTCATGATGAATGTAATCGTCTTGACTCATATATGCATCTGCTCGAGCAAGTTTGTGTTGATTACAAGGATAATATTCAAGCCCTTCCCTCATGATTTACTGGTCGTGGAGACCTAACAATGAGTATCGGCAGGCAGTGGATTAATTTGTCTGAAGCTGTACGGTCTCATATTTGCCAATTGAAGATGAAGTAAAGAATTTGATGGCTACTAATAAAAGTTATCAGGATACTGTGGATGTTATGAGCGTTCAGCTCGATTGCTTGGAATTTGTCCCTATAACTTATTTCAAGGTGTACTACACCAATCATCTTGATCATATGGAATGAAAAGGTGTAACGTGGCATCTCGCACACTTATATGGTGTTATGACCATATGTTAGAAGATGAACGGGAGGATGAGCAATCTCATCGCGAGGCTGAGTATCAAGGCGGTTCTTCGTCATCTGGATCATCTCGCGCATCAAGGTACCTATAGATTTATTTTTCTTCTTCTATCAAATATACCAGTTTTTTTTGAAATTTTCAAATTAGTACTTTTTTCTTACTTGTATTTTGTAATTTAGTTATTTCTCTATCTACCAACACAAAGAGTTGTGGTTTTTGCATTTCCTCTTGCTTGTTTGTTTATGCATCCAAGAGATCTGTTACTTTAATGCTTTAGTTTTTAAACCTTCACCATGGGAGGTTGTATAGTTCATTTTTACTGTTGAAATTACTGGTTTGTTTGCCTATTTTGCAAGATCTATAGCTTGCAAAATTAAGGATCTGTATTGTGTGAACTTGCATTATCTATTGTTTGTTTTTCTCGCATTTGTGGGAATATATGTGTTTTTGCAAGATCTATAGCTTTCTTAGTTCAGTTTACGAAGTTCCAAGATCTATATCTTGGGAACTCAGAAACTTATATTGTGTGAACTACAAAAATTTATTACTTGTGTCGCTGTTTATATGCATATCTGCCTTCGTGCAAGATTTATAGCTTGCAAAAGTAAGATTGCAACATTAAAAGATCTTAAGCTAGCAAAGTCAGAAGGTTGTAAGTTATTGCTTCACAATTGGTCAGACTCGATTGTTTACGATGTGCCTTAGTTTATTATTATTTAGAAATTGTAACTAAAGAACATAAAAAGTATGTTACCCCCAAAGAGGCTTTTTTTATATTTAACAAGAATGCAAACATCGCAATTGATCATTTCATATCTCCTATATACTTTGGATACTTCCTATCATCCACCTTAAATCTATACATATAATTTTCTTAAGTTGATCATATGTCAAGTGTTGGGGACGCTACTACCATCCAATCTCTAGCTCATAGCAGTTCGATCGGTGCTTTTTCACTATCTTGTATGAGCCTTCTTATTTTGGGCTTA
>JAULKJ010312409.1:0-10885 GCA_032355405.1 Rubia balearica | reverse complement strand
TTAAGATCATGATCACCCCAAGTGTAAGAACAACAAACCATGCCTTAGAAACCCCACATCTCCCACTCTCTTTCTCTTCCAAATGTGCACCAAAATCTCCACTTTTCTTAATTTCCTCATCCAACAACGTAGGAGAAGCAATCCCCTCACCCCTTTTCTCTTCCAAATTTGCATCAAAATCTCCACTTTTCTCATCCACCAACATAGGAAAAGCAATAATGTAAGTAGAATCAATCCCCTCACCATTTTTCTCCTCCAAATTTGCACCAAAATCTTCACTTTTCCTCTCCTTTTGATCCACCAAATCCATCCTTTTCTCAATGTTCTCATCATCACACAAACTAGGACCATTTTTCTCTTCCAAACTTGCACCAAACTGGCCATTTTTCATCTCTTCCTCGAAATCCACCTTCTTCTCATCAGACAAACAAGGAGAAGAATTCAAGAAACTAGAATCCACCCCATCAGAAACAGAAGAACCCAATGACCTAACCTCTTGCTCCTCATCATCGTCATCGTCAAAATCAAGCTTCCTTCCTTGGATTTTTCCACTGGCTGAGGTGTCATCAGATCTTACCGACCTGATTTCTTGGAGCGCAAGGTCATTGCATCTGACGTTCCAAGGCGTTAGATTTCGATCATATATGATTGACGTTGAGTTTCTCCTGTTTTCTTGTATATGAGCACACATATCTTCATCGAGTAATCTTGCGAAAGAGATTTGCTGGGATTCTGATCTTTTATGCTGGGGTTTTGATGGCGAACTCTCCATGATGATGATCTTTTATGCTGGGATTTCGATGTTTTATGCCATATGAATGAGAATTTTGCTGCTTTCCTCGGCTTTTGTAAGAGATTAAGGTGATCGTGAATGAGATAAGAGCGGGAGATACTCACCACGTTCTTCTCGTCGACCACAACTTTGAATTTGATTTTTAGGAGTTAGAGGAGTTTCAAGATTCGGATAGTTACTAATGCGGTTAAGAATTATCTAAAACCTTTGAGAAAAAGAAAAAAAACTTAAATGCCCATGCTTTTTTACCTTTTTTTTCTTCCAAATAGTATCATTATAGAAAGAGTCCATATCTTGAAAGACGTTCTTTCCGAGAAAAAGACAAGAATGGTGCTACAGTGGATTATGGTGGATGCAAGGGGGAGGGCGCATTATGAAAATGCGCCCTCAGCTTTTTTTCTTTTTTTTAATTAGAAAATTGAGAGGGTGCATTTTGAAAATGCGCCCTCTAATTTTTATTTTTTTTTTAAAATTCTGACAGTCTATTTGAATAGCTGAAAAAATTGAAAGGAAGCTTTATTCCCAAATTCTGACAGTTTCATATAACTTTCTTCAGAAGGAAGCTTTATTCCCAAAAAAATGCCTCTAAATGTGCTTCTGTAAAAGACATCAAAGACAAATTTTGGTTATCGTCCCTAATAGTAGTACTCTTGAAGATTTAAAAAAAAACTCTAATTAAGTACAAAGATTAAGTATTTTGGACTATAATATTAGTTTGACCTTAAAAACAACTTATAACCTGTATGTTTTTTGCATGTTTGTCACTGGTGAGTAAATCTGCTAAGGTTTGCATCTTCGCAAAACATTTTTAAAGACAGTCATCCAGTAAAATCCATCCAAAAAAGGCTAATTTTGGTTCGTTATTTCCACAAGTAGCTCGTTCCCTCTGTATGCATTTGAGGATGGGTATTTGGAATGGTTTCTTGTAGAGTTCGCCATTTATGTTCATGTAGCATAGAGATTTCCTCTTAAATCTTGTGGCATATTGTAGATAAGGGTCATCCACATAGGTGATTACTATACCTCCGGGACATTAATACTCTTGGTTTACGTCAGCTTGACGATGTGTGTCAAAACCGAACGTGATAGTCAAACCTTTCTCGTTGCACAGAGATCCTACGAACAAACTCCCCAGGGTACCGAGGGGGAAACTGTTAGGGTAAAGTCAGAACAAAAGTGTTTAATCTGAGTATTTAGAATTGAATGAATAGAAATGATGTTGTATTCCCGATCAGGCAAAATATTCTATATCCACCGTGCAGTCAACGCAAACCTGCAAGAAATGTCCCAGAAGTGATTTAGGGGAAAGAGCTCTGACGATCAAGACAGTTCCTTCCTCAAGAGAATTGGTATTTCTCAGTTTAGTTTTACTTACCTGAGCCAGTGTTGCTCTCCTTGTATTTATAGTGGACCATAGTCATGGCTCCGCATTACTAGGGTTCGAGATCGTGGGTTGTTATAAAACTGGTTCATGGCTAAGTCTTGAACGTGGCTTCCGCTTTTCTCGGTTCGTGGAAAATTCCTTTCGACATGATTCCACCTTCATCAGTTCGTGGTTGAGTGAAGTTCGCCTTTCTCATTTCGTGGTTGAGTAAACTCTGTGTTTCTCGGTTCGTGGTTGAGTTTCATGGGCTAGGTATACACCATAACACCCCCCCGGCCATGAAGTTAATAAAACATGAAGCAATGAATGTGTTTGTAGAATGTGTGAGAACTGTTATTCTGTTCATTCTCTAAACTGTAATAACATGTTCGTTATCACATCAACTTAAACTATCTTTGCGAAGTGTTGTGTGCTTCTTGGCTATACTTGGGAGTTCGTTGACCTGTCTAACTTTTGAAATTTTAATTACCAAAAGTTTAGGAATTCTGATAAATTTTAGCTGCTACGATCTTGTCTCTCTGAGTCGAGATTTTCTCCTCATTATTTGCTATACTGTTCATCTTTTCTCTCCTGCCATTGCCATTTCTTCCCATATAAGTGCTTCGAATTTGATGACTTAACTCCAATATCATTCATTGTATCACACCTATTCACATACCGCTACCTTCTCGTATTCCGAAAAAGGTAACTTAATTTTTGCCAGACATCCATCATTGTTTTTTCATTGATTTAACTCCTCTTGAAATTTTGGTGTCTTAAATTAAATTATGTATTTTATTGGTTCTTCAAGCATCTGAATCCTTCATCTTCTTCTCCTCTTCTTTATTGTTCCTTTTCATCGTCGTTCTCCACCAATTCATAAGTTTTTCTATCTTTATTCTTCTCCCTCTTTCTGGAACAATTCTCATAATTGTGAATTTGTGCGGTGTTTCCACTCTAACAATTTTGTTTCTCAACTTTGGTCCAGAGGCCCTCCGATTATATTTTTCAGTGTGCATTTTGTGTTTCCTTTTCAAATTTCACTGAAATATACTACCTGCATTCTGTATTTCTATTTAATAGGGTTTTCGTCTGAATCCTAGGAGTTATCTCTGCCCAAATGTCTAACTCTGGTCTTAGTGATCCTTCCTAGAGGAGATCCAGGTTGACGATGTTAACTCTAGGGAGGATTTCGATCATCCCACCGGTTCTTCTGCAGTTAGTAGCATTCTTTCTGATTACTACTAGGAAAACTTGAAAAACAATTTTTCTTTCATGTCTTCGTTTAAGCTTAGGGCTTCTAATAACTCCAAGAGTGTTCACACTCCTCTTACTAGCTGCATCTCCTTTGTCTTAGCACATCATAGACTTACTTTTACATTATTGAATTGAATTATCTCAGTTTCATGCTAAGGGTATCGCGATCATTGTGGTTTTCTATCATGTGTGCGAACAAGCCAATATCCCTTTTCTGATTGACATATTATGTAGCTCGTTTTAACTTTGCAAGGTGAAAAACTCATCTGATGAATTCACCTTTTATCTCTTCATTCCTATTTTTGAGCTTGTCAATGGATTTCCTAGTAATTGCAGTGTGTAGCACAAATAAAAATTCTATGTAAAACTGGGTAATGAGTGCGAACATACCCTTTCAGTTTGGAATTATAATGTTCCAAAATCCAAACTTCCTAAGTCAGTGGTTCGACTTAATGCTAACTCTGGGGTTGTATTAAGACTCAGTGAACACTCAATATGTCTCCGCCATGGTGATTCTAAGAGCGAAAGTGTTTGTTGTTTTTTTGTCGTTTCACCATGTGATACTTACCTTTATCTCTTATTCTTCACACTACTTCATTATTTTGTGTGTTCATCTGACTTGTGCTATATACTAAATTATAGATATGGATCTAGTTGGGCATTCTGTTGACAGATCGTTTGTTTCAGATGATGAAAATGAAGAGATGGAGGCCATGCTCATCCAACCAAATGATACCATTGCTGATATGTCTCTTAGGAAAATTTCACCGAAGAAAATTCTCAATTAGTATTTTGTAGAGGTAAGGCACCAAAAGGAGAAAGAGTGTTCGAGGAAGATGATGTCGCTACTACTAAAGAGAAAAAAGAAAGTGTGGTGGTTCATCGACTTCCTTGGGGCCCTATGAGAAGAGAGGTCGCACTAACCACTTCCGTTCTAAGCCTCGTCTGCGAAGCAGCAACTTGTTTACAGAGAAGACCATTCCTTCCACTATTTCTAAGCTCTCTCTTCACGAATTAATGGTTGAGGTATGTTCATTGTAGTTCTGACATGGTTTTTGTTTTATTTCAATATTTTCTTATTTCTATGCTTGACTGTATATGTTTATTCTTGTATTTTTCTGTTTGGTGTTATAAGATTGGTGAGAGTCTTCAACTTGTTGGTGAACTGGTTGCCAAATTCTCCAAGGAGGACAGTTTGCTGCTAGAAAGGTATAACGCTGGTGAGAAGGAATGCGAGGCTATGAAGATCTCACTTGAGGCTGCTAAGAAGCACATACAAGCTGCTAAAGAAGAAGCCAATAGACTCCTCTCTAAATTGGAGGAAATGCGGACTAAGGGTCCTTCTTTGCTTAGGTATCCCCATGTTCTTGCAGATCAACTTTTTAAAACAAAGTCTTTCTTTTACCAGTTATCTCCTGTTATTGTGGAGCCTTAGTGGAGTCGTGGAAGCTGAATCCCACCTTGAAGGCAAAGAAATTGCTTCCATTGGCCAAATTTGAAGCAATACTGGAGCAGCAAAAGGCTGGTCTTAATGCTGAATTTGTGAAAAATATTTCTGATGGTGGGCACTCCTACGCCTTATTATCGCATCTTTCTGTTCTTTGCTCATTGCCTTCTATTTCTGAGTTGAAAAAGTGTCAAGTTGATTATCTTAACGATCTTTCATTTGCTTCTCCTAATCCTAATCCCTCTTCAAACCCGGAGGACAATTCGAACAAGGAGGTTTCTGCTCAGCTTGTGAACAAGGAGGATTCTACTCTTGTTGTCTAGGATTTGGCTGCTTCTCTTTCTAATGTTAGTCGATCTTAGTGTTATGGATAACTTTGAGACCATTTTTATCTGTAATATATAATCGTTCTTTGATGTATGTCTACCCTATATGTACTATTTTGGATCTTAATTTGGTATATCAATTCTAATTTTGCATTTTCTCCTCATATTTATTCCAATGCAGGGTTTTGATATTTTGGTTAACCATATGGTTTTAAAACTTCTTAACTCGTTAGGATCTACTGTTTGTTTTCAGCATCGTCCTCAGTTTGTATCCTCCAATTCCTATTGCCCTATTAAGCTGGTTGAAGCCAAAGAGTCCCTGTCCAAGGAATATGTTGAATTGCTTTCTGCTGATTATTTTTCTAGCGTTGGTTATTCTGCTTAGGAAACAATTCCACTATGTCTTGGATGGCACATCTCTGCCTCTTCATCACCTCCATCTTCTCTTACAGCTTACCCTTGCAGTAAGTTTGTACCTGAGAGTTACAACATTGAATCTCTGGAAAGGATAATGTTCATAGTTTAGTTGATCTTGAATCTGTTGGTGTGTACTTGTGTTCGCTCAACCTTCCTAGTCGCATCAAGGAATGGGAGCTATTTTTAGGTATTTGTCTCAAGTATATGCTACTTAGCATCAACGATCTGGAGCTTGGATAGGAGAAGACTATAATAGAATCACAAGACTACATTAAAAGTTGAAAGGATTCAGCACCGAACAAAACCTTATTCATTGACCGTAATTGAGCTTGGTTAAAATGACTGGTCAGCAAGAGGAAGCAAAGAATTTTGCTGCAAACAAGGTGCGCGAGGCTCATCAAAAGACCTTGATTATAGATAAGCAATGTTCTCGTATTAACCAATTATTGGATCAACAGAAGAAAAACAAGATGAATGTGATCATCTTTCTACTTCTTCTCCAAGGTGGCAGAGTAGGTTTGACAAACAATTCACTATGAATACCCAACTGCGTAGTCAGAATGACCATCTTCGTGCTGAGTGTGATCGTCTTGACTTATGTGTGCATAAACTCAAGCAAGCTTGTGTTGACTATAAAGATAAAATCTAAGCCTTTTCCTCCTCCTCTCGTGGTTCCACTAGCTGTGGGGATCTAACAATGGAAATTGGGGGTGGAGAATTAATTTTCCTGAGTCTGTTAGGTCACATATTCGTCAGCTACAAGAAGAGATACACAACTTGGAGGATATGAACAAAAGCTATCAAGAGACTGTTGGCCTCATAAGTATGCAAATTGATCGCGAAGAGTTCGGTCCTATAATTGATTTTAAGGTGTATTATACTAAGTATCTTGATCATATGGAATGAAGCGGTCGAATGTGCTATCCTTCTTACTTGCATATGAAATGGCACAATGGTCATATTGTATTTGAGGAATATTAGGCTGAGCAATCCCGTCACTGTGGTGGTTCTTCATCTTCTGGGTCATCTTGCGCATCAAGGCATATATAATTTTTTTCTTTTATTTGTTGTAATAACTTGCTCTTCAAAATGTTTGAAATACTATCCACGTGTTTCTATTTTTTCCAGCTTTTGGAATCCGATGCCTTTGCTTCTAATTAGTATAAAATGTCATGTTTTATATTTTTAAAATGCGCCTACACTCGTATGTTTGTATTTCAGCTTTCAAGATCTATAGCTTGCGTAACTGAGGTTGTAAACCTTTATCGCGCGAAGCCGCAAGATCTATCACTTATTTCTGTCGCTGCTCTTGTAGGCGTTCGTACCTTTTTGCAAGATCTATAGCTTACAAAATTGTAAACTTATATTGTGCAAAGCTGCAAGATCTATTGCTAGCTTTTCTCGCTATTTTAGTAGGCATATTTGCCTTATTGCAAGATCTTATAGCTTGCAGAATTGATGTTGCAAAGTTGCAGGATCTAGTGCTTGTTTCTGTCGCTATTTTTGTAGGCATATTTGCCTTCTTGCAAGATCTATAGCTTGTAGAATTGAGGTTGTTAAGCTGCAAGATCTAGTGCTTGCTTTTGTCGCTATTTTTGTAGGTATATTTGCCTTCTTGCAAGATCTATAGCTTGTGGAGTTGAGGTTACGAAGCTGCAAGATCTGTTGCTTAATTTTGTCAATTTATTTTATTTTATTGTGTTACGTTGCGTCTATGTAACTTTACTTGTTCGTGATATCAATATTTGATTTTTTTTCTTTTTGCGATGTCTTATGGTTTACTACTTCGTACTAGTATTACCATGGACTTCACGTAAAATTAAATGAACAATAGTATGAAAGATTTGCCTCGAAAGATATTTTTTGATATTGATTATGTACAGTCACGATGAAAATGTGCCAAAAGCCAAATGATAATGCCAACAATGAAAATGCTTCCAGTGATCATATCACGGGCTCCTGTATAACAGACTTTCTCCTATCGTCTACGAAGGTTCTAAACATAGAATTTCCTTAGGTTGATCATATGCCAAGTGTTTGGGACACTAATACCATCCAATCTTTCTAACTCGTAGCAGTTAGATCGGTGTACTTTCGTTACTCTGTACTGGGTTCCCATTTTGGGAATAGTTTTCCTTTTTCTTCTGCCAGACTTGCCTCATTTTTCCACAATACGTGATCTCCATCACCAAATTTTGTTTTCTTGACTTTCTCATTCTATGCTCAGGACATCTTCTCCTTATACTTTCCTCCATGATCGTTGCGTTTGCCTTTTCTCCTCAAGTTCATCCAAATCCAATCTTATCTTTTCCGGATTGTCACCTTCATTGTATTTTTCCACTCTAAGGATTGAGTTCCTGATTTCAACTGGTATTATAGCCTCATGACCGTAAACTAGGATATACGGTGTTTCCAAGTTGGTTCTCGTACTGTTATTTAGTTTGACCACAGTGTGTTGGGTACCTCATCGCCTCCCCTCTAATAGTTTTTGGATTCCTTGGACTATCGTTCTGTTAGTTACCTCCACTTGGCCATTAGCATAGGGATGAGCTACAGACGTGAATTTCTGCACTATCCCTAACTTCAAGCACCATTTAGTAAAAGTCCCACTTGTGAATTGCGTACCATTATCTATGATGATAGTTTAGGGCACCCCAAAATGGAAAAGTATGTTTTTCCAAACAAACTTTCTTGTTAGTTCTTCTGCGAATCTTCCTAAAGGCTTCACTTCTATCTACTTTGTGAAGTACTCGATTGCCATGATTAGAAATTTTTCACTACAAACTCCTTTGGGGAAAGGTCCCACCAAGTCGATTACCCATTTGTCAAATGGCCAGACTCCATCTATCCCGGTTAAAGTAGCTTGTGGCATAGGCAATACTGACGTGTTAATTTGGCAGCTTTTGCACTTTAGTACAAAGTTGTGCATATCGTTGAACATGGTTGGCTAATAGTATACATTTCAAATTATCTTCTTCGCGATTGTTCAAGATCCATAATGCATCCTGCATAATCCTTCATGAACCTCTTTCAGGATTTCCCTTGCTTGGGATGGTCCCACACACTTTATTCATTGGGATAGGAAACCGTATTTGTATAGGATTCCCTTCCCCCAATAAACTTAGCTGTGAGATCGTAATTCCAACATTCTAGCATGAATCTTGTCTTCTGGCAATTTTCCCATTTTGAAGTATTATTTTAAAGTTGTCATCTAGTTCATTTCTTCTATCTGAACCGTTGACACAGTTGTTGTGACTGTACTTCTGACTAGTAACATTTCCACATTCACATAATTTAACATAGAATCAAAGAAAGTTGTCGCCAATTTATTTAAGGCATCAACTTTGGTATTTTTGCTCCTTGGTACACGTTGAATGTCGAAGTATTAGAGTTGGCCTATAAGGTGGATAACTCTTCTCAAATACTTTATCAACTGCTCCTCTCACACCCCATAATCCCCAAGCACTTGCATCACTAAAGCACTTAACGCTCTTAACCTTCATCCTGATTGTGAGATCCAATCGACATATTAGTACTTCGCATTCGGCTTCATTGTTGGTGAGTGGGAAATCAAAACCAAGCGAGTATCTATGCTCCTCCTTATGTTGATTTACCAATAGCAATTCTGCACCACAACCTTCTTTATTGGACTCCCCACTTTGACTTCTCTTTGTCTATTCCAATACTTTTAGTTGTACTTGCCTCTTGTGCATTTGTGCTTGTCATTTCTGCAATGAAATCTGCTAACGCTTGTGTTTTTATTGCAATTCACGGCTAAAACTGGATCTCGTACTGTCCAAATTTAAGAGCCCATTTGTCATTCTGTCAGACGATTCTGGCTTGCTCAAAATGTTTTTGATTAGGTAGTCAGTGTACACAATTATGATATGACTATGGAAATAACTTCGCAGTTTTCTTGTTGAGTAGACTAATGCAAGAGCTAACCTTTCAATGGGTAAGTAAGCCATTTTTGCACTTTCCAATATCATCCTGATGTAGTATGCCGGCACTTTTCTTTGTCCTTCTTAGCGTACCAAGACCGAACTCACTTCCTTTGTTGAAATTGCCAAGTACAAGTATCAAGCCTCTCTTGGTATTGGTGACTTCAATGTTAGCAACTCTTTAAGTTGTTCTTTCAACGATTCATGCTCTCTTTCACTGTCTTTATTCAATGTGAACTTATTGGCCTTTTTAAGGATGTCGAATAGTGGGAAGTGTTTTTCTGCAGCTTTGGATATGAATATGCTAAGTGATACTAGTGATCCCATCAACACCTTTACTTCTTTAACTGTTCGCGGTTGAGGGAGATTGATTATTTCTAGTATCTTCTCCAGATTAGCTTCTATTCCTTTGGATGATACTTTATATCCTAAGAATTTTCTTGCGTCCACTCCAATTATGAATTTCTTAGGGTTGAGTTTCATACCGATCCCACTTAGTGTATCTAGGGTCTCCTTCAAGTCTTGCACAAAGTGACATACTCTTCTGCTTTTAATGATCATGTCATCAACATATGCTTCAACTTTCATCATATTTGATTGTGAAACACAGTGTGGACTAGTCATTGATATGTTCCACCAGTATTCTTTAGGCTGAATGGAATCTTCACATAGCAAAATACTCCAAAGCTTGTTATGAAAGTTATTTTTTCCTCATCTTCTGGATGCATCAGTATCTGTTGATATCATTTATATGCATCCAAGAATGTTCGGACTTCATGAAAATATCTTACAACAAAGACGTACATGATGGTGCAATTTCTATCAATCTCACCTATGGTAACAGGCTGGTGTATGTTACCCAAAGGTGTCTCTGCTCTTCCTGTAAATCCTACAAGAGAGGATGTATACATTTTCAAATTAGCTTGTTTAAATCCCAATTTATCAAAGAAATCTAGGAATAGGATTTTGAGTGTGCTCCCGTCATCCACAAATACCTTTCGAGCTGTGGCATTTCCAATCTTAGCAATAATAACCATCGAGCCATTATGAGGGAATTGGGAATCACATCCTCTTCGCTAAATGTTATTGTCTCATCAGAAAAAAGTCATTTATAAGTAGGCTCTTGTGGTTGAGAGTGTCTGACCTTGGCTTTCCAGGTGTTGTTAGACAGAGATTATGTTGATCCATATATTGATAGGATTACTTTTTGGGGCATCGTTCACCAGGTCCTGTTCATAATCCACTGTCGCTGTTATTTTCTAACTCTTGCTCTACGTATTCACTGTACCCTGGTTTTTTTCCAAGGAGTTTCCCATTTTGTTATTTTTGGTGTACTAGTTT
>JAULKJ010312402.1:0-10885 GCA_032355405.1 Rubia balearica | reverse complement strand
TTACGAGCGTCTAGATTCCTTTTTGTAAGCTTAATTTGTAGATTGCTCGTAAGCACTTCGGAATGTTTTAGTGAAGGTCATTCGCAAGAATGGTAGAAGATTGGGGAAGGTCAAAGAAGGAAGATAAAGAAGTGGATGAATTGTGATCCGTAAGTTCAAACAAAGTTCTGGAAATTGTATTTAGTAAGCAAAAGGGCTTATAAATTATATCTTTGAGAGGTACGGCGACGACCTCCCAGTCTCATAAGCAGCTGTTGATGGAAACAATGAAGGGTCGCAGCTATGAAGAAAAGTCTTTAATGGTCATAGATGGATCAGAGAACTAGATGACTCTAATCATAAGATATCTAAGGGATGACAGATTACCCGAAGATAAGATGGGCCAGGAAAATCAAAGTCAATGCACCAAAATACATATTACTTAGTGATACCCCATAAAAGAAAGGAAATTTGATGCCTCTCATGCAATATGTAAAGCCAGAAGAAGCAATATACCTCATTGAAGAGGTACATCCAGGGGTATGCAAAGTTCACTAGGGAGCTAGGTCTATCGTCAAGAAGTTATTAAGGGTTGGATACTACTACTGGCCACTAATGTTCAAAGATTCCTTCGAATTGATTCAAACTTGTGATTCTTGTCATAAGCATGCCCATGTGACTCGCGTCCTCAAAGAAGAGATGACGGCAATCCATGAATCATGGTCGTTGGAGAAGTGGGAGATCAACCTGGTAGTACCATTCCCAGATGCTGTCAGGAGAATCAAATATATGAACATAGTCATCGATTACTTCAACAAATGAGTAGAATTCAACACACTAGCCAATTTAAAAGATTCGAATTGCATAGAATTTTGTTGAAAAATATACTATGAAGATTGAGATACCTAGAACTTTTATCACAACCAATGGGATGCAGTTCACCCGTGATCCCTGGAAAAAGTGGTGCGAAGGCTTCAACATCCGATAAAACTAACCTTGGTGTAACACTCTCAAGCCAACGGCTAAGTTGAGGTATCCAACCAGAAGATCATTAATGGCATAAGAGTTTGTTTGGTTAGGGTTGAAGGAAACTGGGTATACAAACTACCCAGTGTGCTATGGTCGTATCGAACGATAAAGAGAGAGGAGAAACCCCATTCATCTTGATATATGGAATGAAAGCAGCATACTTGCTGAGGCAGGCTTACCCAACCTCTACAAAATAGGGCCAGAAAAAGGTCAAAACGATGAAGAAGTTCGCACAAACCTAGATCTAGTGGATGAAAAGAGATAAGGGTCAAGTCTGTACCAAAGTGAAAGATAATATGGAAAATTACCATGATCGGAGGTTACGAAAAACTTAGTTCGCTTCGTGATAGTTTGTTATGAGAAGAAATGAGAATATCTTATAGGAGAAAGAAGGGAAATTAACACCTAACTGGGAAGGTCCCCAAAAAGTTGTTGAGGCACACGCCAGAGGAAGATACGTGCTTGAAGACATGATGGGAAATTGATTCCCTGGAAGATATAACATTGCTGATCTCTGAAGATAATACCGTTGAGAAATGCTACAATGAATCCTCTACTTAAGGCACCCCTACACTTTGGTCAAGGAATAGCTTCTCATTAATAAAAGGCTATAGGTTGGACACACTCTTATTTTTTGGTAATCTAATTCCCTCAAAGTAGTTCACCCCAAAATGAACAATAGAGCCATATATTTTCTAATAAAAGTATGATCAGATTCAAAAATCATTGTGCTTGAATCCTCAATAGGAGGCATACATTGATCTCCTTTTACGAAAGGACAAAATAGGCATTTCTCATGAAAATCCTACTATTGAAGATCAGCTTTCCCAAAAAATCCTAAATATTAAGGATCGGCTCTCACAATAAGCCTAATTGTTGAGGATCAACTCTTACAAAAGTTGTAACTGTTGAGGATCGGTTTACACAACAAGTCTAACCATTGAGGATTAGCCCTGACAACAAGCCTAACCGTAAAGTATATCAGATCATCTATGCCAGTCTCTCCATGCCAATGGTACACCATAAAGATACCGATGTCATCTTATGTTTTTGAGATTTAAATTTTACTCTTATCTTTTCACGCAACTCGGTTAAGTTAATGTAATGTTATTTTATTTTATTTTTGTTCTCTTCATTCTATTTTAATGTTTATTTTTTCCTCAATCTAATATTCTAATACAACTCACATATCTTCATTTTTCATTTGTGTTGTTCTTTAGATCTCAAATCATTTAAAATCTTTAAAAAACATCATATGTGAATAGTAGATACGTGAATTATATTAAAGTATCTGCATTAAATAGAATTGGATGATTCCAATTTTGTATGATATTCAAGTATAGATGATAGAGTGGATAAATAATATAAGTTTTTTAACTAACATTTATACTTGCATTACATTCAACAACTTTATTTATTTTCTTGTAATTTTATGTGAGGTGGATGATTTGTCGATTCAAATATTATATAACGTTAAAAATAGTTATAAAATATAATTTTTCTATTAATTATTTATAATATATAAATATAAATGTATATTAGTATTAGTTTATTACATAAATCTAAGAAGTGGAAATTTTAAAATTTTAAAAGTTTTATATATACATTCATCAAACTAATGTTCTCATACTTACAATTAAATTGAGTAAAGGATAAATATTGAAACAAAATGAAGAGAGTACAAATAAAATTGAATTGCATTACCATTTAACCATGAAAAGGTAAAATTTAAATCCCAAAAGATGTCGGTGAAAAAGTTAAATTTAAATTTCAGAATACATAAAATGATGTCATATTTAATATTGAAACAAAGTGAAGAGAGAAAAATATAAATTTAATTGTATTACAATTTATTGTTGAAAAAGTAAAATCTAAATCCTAAAAGATGTAAAAAAAGTTAAATTTTAATTCCAAAAGAAATAAAATGATGTCGTATGTTTATGGCGTACCACTGACGTAGAGAGAGTGGCTGGGGGAATTGGTTTGACTGTTGGGCCTCCCTTCATATAACAAGCCTAACTGTTGAGAATTGACTCTCTCAAAAAGCCTTAACTATTGAGAATTGGCTCTCACACCCTGACTTTTGAGGAACAGCTCTCACAAAAAGCTTAACTGTTGAGGATCGGCTCTCACAACAAGCCTAACTGTTGAGGATGTGCTCTCACAAAAAGCCTAATTGTTGAGGGTCGCCTCTCACTAAAAGCCTAACGGATGTGGATTGGCTCTCACAAAAGCCTAGATGATGAGGATATGTTCTCATAAAATGCATTATTATTGAGGATCGGTTCTCACAAAAAAACCTTAGTGTTGACCATTAACTCTAATGGAAACCCTTCTAGGTAAATATATGAGATCGACCCCTACAATCCTATATATTAGAGATTATACTAGAACATTGGCTAGAAGTAAACGGCAAAAAAATTAAATAAAAAGGGTATTCATTTAGTAAGGGTCACCATGATTACAAAAGCAAACGATTATAACTTAACCTATCCTATTTTAAGAATCATTATTGAAACTAGTTAACTGCGAAGCGCACACAAGCTGCTTGAGAAGTTATTGGGAAGAGGAAACAAGATGACGTGTTGTTCACGAGTCGGTTATGATCCCAATAAAGGAGAAGTACCTCGGGGATCCAACATTCTTGCTCAAGGAAGGCGAGCAACCAAAGATCTAGTGGACGAGGAGGCTAAAAGGAAACTAGGTCTCAATCCATACTTCACAATCTTGTCCAAATTGCAATGGTTGAAGATATGATCTCTTTTAGCATCCAAAAAAAAATCTTCGGACACTCATTTCCTTCCTGCTACAATCAGTGGCAAACCTATCGGGAAACCATGAAGACGTATAGAGAAAACTAAGGGAATTAACCAACGATCTTCTTTTCCCGACCACAGTTATCGAACCAGCATGATAAGAGTCTGAAAGAATCCATCCCGGTGTTTCACGTTCTGACTGGTCAAACTCCCTGGCAAAAAGGAGGACCAAGGAAAAAGTCAATACTAGAAGGGAAATGAAGAAACGACAGGAAGATAAAAAAGAAAACCACCAGACCTGGTCGAGGAGTTTCACTCAGAATATTAGACGGTAAAATTTTCAGCTAAAGAAACAAGAGTTTAGGGACATAAAGTCCCTTGCTACCAGAAATAAGCCAATTTTCTCTGTGTACTTATTCTAATTTTCATCAAGAATACTATCGAAATTTGGATATGAATATTTGGGCTTTCTTAAGAATGGGGAAACAGGGGGCAAGAAGAGAATGAGGCATGGCTAAATAAACTTTCTGTGAAAGTATGAAGAATGTGCAAGAGGAAACCTCAAGTGCACTCTGTTAATTTCACCCCGAGGAAGCCAAAAGGTGCTCGAGAAAAAGAGCCATCAATAAATGTCTTCAAAAGCAGGAAAAGGGGCGACTATAACTCACAAATTTTCACTTCCCTAAAATAGTTGATGCACACTATCTCGATTAAAGCAGTCAAAGCAGAGTAAATGATCCATTACGGCACAATCAAAGGTCATTTAATCAATTTACTAGAATCAAGCGAGAAAGAAACGATGTTCCTTACTGAAACTCACACCATTTGTTCTCTCAGGGGCTATTCATAAGAGTCGGAGCAGAAGCTCCCCCTCAAACCAAAGGTTAAGTTGCTACTCGACGTTGGGACCTTCAATCACAACTCACACCCCATTGGGCCAAAGCCCAAGAGCTTGAATGAAAGATCTCTGAAAGCAAGTACACCTTTATTCCAGGTACAATTATGGTACATGGTTTCTCCATTATGGTAAGATAAATATTACTAAAAGGAAAGTAAATATGTACTAATGTGATTAAAGGATATCTCAAGAATAAACCCCTAATATACCAAGGTATCCCTTCGTTCCATTCATTAAATTATCAATACTGAGATTTAAAAAAATTGATCTGATTTTAACATTGGGGAGTTTATATTCAAGATCATCATATTGAAGCAAGGATCGGCTATCAAGATCGCGGTTTGGAACACATCAACAATGAATTCTGAAATTGCATTAATTTGAATATTTAGGATACCCAGCTGTTACACCACCTCTAAAACTAAAACCACCACAATCGTACCTTCATAGACTACTAATACGGTCTCACAACACCGGATCCATATCAAGAAATTTCTCTAAAATTCAATAATTTTCAACAGGAATGTAACTTGAATCCTGAACCAGTCTGTTATAAAGAGGGTGAGTAACCACTAAACCAATATTCAATTTACATGCTAAAAGTATCCTTAACTACCCATTAACACCATTTGTATTTAAGTTGTGTTTAATTGGAAAAATAAAAGAAGTTATGTGTAATTGGACAACTTGTCAAAAACTAGCACACCACAGCTTTTGGTCCGGATCTGATGTATGCAATTGACTGCCTAATTTGCAAAGAAAATAAGTACGATAACATCACATATTTAGTATAGAGAATTTATTCTTATGCCAAACACTTAGGTCGGAGAATAAATTTTGAAAAATAATCTTTTTTCTTAAGTCCGACCACTCCGAATTGGTCGAAGATTTGGGCTTCTTATGCACTAAATATTCATAGGAGGATACTACCATATAAGTATCTTGGAATCAATATTTTCTCAAGGAAAAGGAAAAAAAGATATGTTTGGCAGCCTAATATTTAATTGTAGAATGAAAACTCATAAATGGAAAGAAGATGTCATATCTCT
This sequence comes from Rubia balearica, assembly GCA_032355405.1. NCBI lineage: Eukaryota > Viridiplantae > Streptophyta > Magnoliopsida > Gentianales > Rubiaceae > Rubia > Rubia balearica. The sequence goes on along the minus strand of JAULKJ010312402.1, from coordinate 5,174 downwards.
AAATGGAATGGTATTTCTTGCTAAATCGGTTTTAAAATAGTAGAAACATATACCATGTTAGTTTAAGACTTCCTAAGTTCATACTCCCTCTGTCCCACGAAAAATGACATATTTCTTTTTTTTATTTTTGCCCATCTCACCTAAACTGACATACTTTGAAAATTAACCAAAATGACAAAAAATATGTTTTTGAATTCCAACAAAATCCTCTTTTAATTTAATAACTTTGAGATTGGACTCGCTACTTTCTGAAAATATTCATATTTTTTCACAATTATTCCCTGCAACACCAGCTCTCATAAAAAATTGGTCTAAAAGCAAATGTGTCATTTTTTCTGGGACGGGGGGGAGTATGTAAAAAAACTTGATATCGTGATCAGACAATTTATACAGGGGAAGCCTAAAAAAGAAGAAGCATACATTGGAAATTTTGGAATGTTCTTTGCATGTAAAAAAGTGACGCAAGTCTGGGCTTGAAGTCGACATCAGAAATGAACTAGTCTTAATTATTAAGAAAGCATGCTTGGAACATTATTACAAAGTCAAATTCCTTACTTGGTTCATTTCTCACACGGAAATACAAGACATATATCCTAAATGAGGAGAATTCTAAGAAAATTGCATCTTAGGGATGGAAGTCAATCCATTAAGGGCAGCTCCACTCATAAAGAAACTGAAGCACCAAGCAAAAACATGAGATTCCATCAATAGAGAAGATGATTGAATACCTAGAATACAAAATCCTTTGACAACATTTTCTTGGGATAATCATATTGATCTCAGAATGGCATACCTTCTAGAGCATAACAATATGGATATCTCATTTGGTTAGAGTGATATTTCCTCCTCTTATCACAAAAACAAATCTAAAAATTCAAGTTCTGAAATATGTCCACCCTCAAGCAAAGGATAAGAGTATATGGTTACCTTCTACCATAGGGGAGTACACAGTAAAGCTAGGCTACAAACAATTGTAGAATAAATTAATGAATGATATACCATAATCTTCAAGATAGAGAGCTTTGTTCTAAGAAAAAATATGGAAGACAATTTGGAAAACCTGTCTACCAGGTTTCAATTTATTATATGGAGGATCCTATCAAGAGCAATGCCAACGACAAGTGAAATGCAAAAAATAGGAGTCAACTTGCGCCTTTTATGTGTGACATGCCCAAATAAGTTTGAGTCATCTCACCATTTTTTTAAGAATGTGAGATAAGCAGCAAAACATGGTGATGTAGCACACCGACCTTCATTTTTACGAAGATGATTTCTCTCAAGAATGGTTGGTAGGATGGTAACACAAGCACCCAAAGAAGAAGATACCACTCGATTTTAATGTATAATTTGGAGTATATAGAAGTATAACAACTAGGTAATTTGGGATCAACATCAACCAAACCTGACATCAAATTTTATTACAATTTGGGGGGCAAGAAGTTTCATCTCTACAGAAAAATAAAAGGGGTAAATGTTACATGTTTCTAATCGAATTAATCAAAGCACAATAGGGAGAATTCACCCATCTCAATCCGGCAGAGAAGTGAAAAGTTTTAGGCTACTAATGCAGGTTTCAGTAATGGTATGTATGTGGCCCATATGGTAGGCCCAACCCACATAGAGGTTAACCTAGCAAGGTCAACGAAGTGTCCGTATAAACGAAGAGCAAACAATGATCAACAACATTGCACCTCACACTAGACGCTATCTGCCCGAAGAGATACCTGAACATGGTCATGCAAGTGGCCACCACTCAGCCATCGATCGAAAGAACGTGGCCCGTGATATATGCACTCAAAAGAGTCATACAACTAACACAATTTCCACAATCAACACGAACTACACATCAAGAAACACCAAGGTAATGTAGGGTGAGAAAGCCTATAAATGGACGAAGGATTAACGATTCAAGGTAATTGACAACCATCAATAAGAAAGATTATTCGTAAGTACCTATTACTAACTTATGCATCAAAGCTTTTACCCCCGGATCTAATTCGGGAGATTCATTGCAAGATCAAGGCACACTTGGATGGTCCCAAACTGGAACTGCCAAATAGTTTAAAATTAATAATTGCATCAGTGGCGTCAACTGTGACAATGTAGTATTCATTGTTCCTTTTAAGTTATGGTGCCAAAAACCAGGAAGCAAAAAATACAACCTGAGAGCATGACAAAACCAACACCACCATTGGCAAATCCATCCAAGCAAGTTAGGACATGTCGCAATTGAATTGATCCTAGAATGTAGAGATGATACAGAAGCGCAATCCTCTAGGGAAGATAAGGAAAAGCTAGCCTTCACAGATTTTCTCGAAGCAAACACGGAGAAAATCTACATGCAATTCGTTAGCTCCATGGGGGAACTGATAATTAACCATATAACCGGCCAGGAACCTGAGAAGGATAGTTCTACTAATCTTTGAAGGCAGGTAGGAGAATTTCTCCTCCAAGGACTACTCACCCAGTATAAGAAAGTGGAATACTCACCAGTGAGATCAGACAACTACACTGAAGATAAGAACACAAGCATATCCTGGCCTCAAGTTGAAGCCAAAATAGAAGATGGAAGTGGCAGTCGAGCAAGGAGAAGACGTGGGTGATGTCACCCTGGACAATGCATGGAAGGAGAAGGCAAGGTATTTTCCATCACAGGAGCCAACATATAAAAGAATGTATGTTAACGAGACAAACACATTCACCAAATAAGATGCAGTCTCAAACGTATCACTACACACACGACAGAAATAGGAAACTCCAAAGTGCAAAAAGTCTGTACAAGCAAAGAAAGAGCGGTAGAGGTGTTCTTCGTTGATTTCTTCAACAAAATCATATTCATGTGGCCAGACTTAAACAAAGAAACATCATCTACAGCAGGCTTGGCATAAAAATCAGAAATGCCTCAAGGGAACATTGAACTCCTAGTGACCATCGGGCAAAAAGACTGAGTGTGCATAGTCTTGTGTGATTTCATTGTAATAGATGCCCCAAGTCATTTCCATGCCATCATTGGGAGGACTTGGTTGAACACTGCCAAGGCTATCTGGTTCTATTACCATCTAGTTATGATTTTTCCTACCTCATGGGTGTCGCAACAGTGAGATGGGACCAGCAGGTAGCGAGGCAGTGTATGATGAATCCTGAACCCCCCACCCCTGAAAACCTCAGCCGATGGTTCACTCAATTAACCATGAGCAACCTATTGAAGACGCCAATAGAGAATTGACTTAGGTGAAGAAACCGATCTTGTACGATTGGACAATGACGACAATGTTGAAGAAGTTAGAATAGGAAAAATGCTACCTGGCCCAATTAAAACTAAGGTGATAGCTACACTCAAAAGTACAAAAACTCATTCGCCTGGTCAGTCCAAGACATGGGAGGAGTTCATTCTTCTATCGCCACACATTGCCTAAACATATACCCATCAGTAAAACTCATCCGTTAAAAACAACAGAGCTTCGCCCATAACAAGCAAGCATCAACTGAAAATGAAGTGCGTACCCTCTTACAAGAAGGTATACTCCAAAAGGTAATATATCCTAGATGGTTGGCCAACCCTAGCATGGTCAAGAAAGCTGACGGTGGATGAAGAATGTGCATCGATTACATAGATCTCAACAAACATTGCCCAAAGAACTACTACCAATTACCGAAAATTGAACACCCGGTCAAAGAAATTTAGGGATACGAGGCCATGGATTTTCTAGATACATATAAGGGATATCATCCAAAAATAATGAACCCTAAAGACTAGGAGAATATGACATTTATAACAAGTTTCAAGGCATTTTGCTACGTCAAAATGCCTTTCAAACTCAAGAACACAGAGATAACATACCAAATGGGTAATTGGTACTTGCGTATAACCAGCAATAAGAAAGAATATATGCAAGTACCCAGTGCTAACTTATTATTAGGAATATGAACGAGGGCTGGTGCGGCTCATATCAAGGCGCTTGAATCCTGGACAAAAAGATCATATTCTTGGGATACTACTAGTTAACAGTATTTGAAGATGCACAGGCCTACGTCCAAGAGTGCAATAACTGTCAGCTAAACACCGTCGTCCAGCGAAAACCCCAAGCATAAATAACGCATGTTTATGGCGTTTGGCCGTTTGACATATGGGGAATTGACATCATGGGCCCATTCCCAGCTGGGATTGGGTGAAGCAAAAAATTTCATTGTCGTAATCGATTACTTCACCAAATGGATGGAAGTGAAGCCCCTAAAAAATCACGACCAAAGTAGCAATCTCATTCGTCTGACAAAACATTGTCTACCATTTTGTTATTATCTAAAACAATCATATCATACAATGACACCCAATTTACAAATGGGGATTTCAACAAATGGTGTCAAGACTTGAGCATAGTATAGAAATTCTCCTTAGTAGCGCATCCCCAAGCTAACAGACAGGTGGAGGTTATAAATCGCACGCTCGTCCAAGGAATATAAAAGAGGTTGGAGGGAAATCAAACCAGACAGGTTGAGGAACTAATAACCGCCCGCTAGGATTATTAAACTACGCCCAGGACCCTGGCATCATAAACTCCATTCAATATAGTATATGACCACGAAGTGATCATCCTTACTAAAGTGGGCATCCCAAGCCCAAGAATTTTCAACTACGATATGGACAACAATCCAGAGAACATCAAAGAGAACTTGGACTTCCTCAACGAACGTAGATAGATCATTACAATTAGAGAGGCGAGATATAAGAAAAAGAAAGCCAATTCATACAACGACAAAGCCAAAATACCTCTTTCAAGATAGGCGACCGAGTACTCCAAAAAATGAAGCTACTCTAGCCGAGAAGATAGGAAACTCTGGCCCAAAATGGAAAGTCTGTACAAAGCTATAGAGGCCTACAAGTCCAAAAGCTAATCCATGACCAAGATGGAGGTAACAACAGTTGCCAACACGTGGCACGTGGCTAACCTTATGAAATACCACGTGTAGATATAGGGTTTCTATACGGATGCATTGTAAATAGATCAAGCTATAATCGTAGGATTGTTTTCCTTTTTTAACAAAATTGTATCATCGTGGTTGTACATACATAAATGAAAACATTTTCTTGGAGGTAAATAATTATGTGTCAAACAAGCAAAAACAAACGGAGAAACCCTCACCTCGTGACCTAAGCAGGAAAACCACCCGTGGCT
>JAULKJ010312392.1:0-10888 GCA_032355405.1 Rubia balearica | reverse complement strand
CACACCAGTCACATTCATCGTACTGATTTTCTGTAAAATGCAATGATTTTCAGTAAACAAAGCTGCACATTTTAATACAGATAACTATCTAGAACATGATAATAAATGGCATTGCAGGCAGGAAGACAACGGGTAAAACACAACCGTGAGCAACGGATCGGAGATGGCAGATTGGCAGCGGTGGTGATCGTCAGAAGACGCACAACAACGGAGGATCAGAGGCGGCGCGTGGAACGACGCACAGTAGAGATCAACGACTGCAACAACCATAAAACAACAAAGGTGAGATGTCGACAATGGCAACTGGTGAGAAATGGCGGCTAAGGACGATCGGCGATGGGAAGCGAGCTACGGTCGGCGGAGACGACGACGCGTGAGGCAACGCACGGACGTCGATTGGCGGCAGTTGCTCGTAAAGCAGCAGAAAATTTCCTCTTTAGGTTTTCATAATTTTAGGCTCTGATACAATGAACAATTTATGGGGTAATAATTGTGTGCTTGTATTCATGCTCTGTGGTACATTATATAGTAGTACAAAAGACCTATACTTAACTAGAAAAGAAATCTTAATCTAATTACAATTACATAATATTACTATTCCTTGATATGAAGAATTTACGGGGTAATAATTGTGTGTTTGTTTTCATTCTCTGGGATACATTATAGATTAATACAAAAGACCTATACTCAACTAGAAACGAAACTCTAATCTAAGTAAAATTACATAACATTACTATTCCTTAATAAGGGGCTCATGGATTTTAGATCGAATGAGGGTCGGAACCTAAATTCTCCCCTCTAGCCAAAGGTGATGTTATCACTCTCCACTTGGGCGAAAGGCCACATCACCACATGTTGTTGGGATTCGAAGATTTAAAGGCAAAATTAAATAACTTTGGGGAATGTTTGTGAATAAGAAAAAAGAGACAGTTAGTGGACGGTGGGAGTTGATGGCAACGTATTATCTTGAGCTAACAAAAGGGGAAAGGAACAACATGTAATTTTGATGCATAATACGATGTAATTGGGAAAATAGGGGATCATCTTGGAACTCATGTAATTTTAGAGCTCTTTGAGCTTGAATTCCCTCCCGAAACTCCTGTTCTTCCTCATCTCTCTCTGTATTTTCTCAGCTAATAGCTGCAATATCCGTTTATCTTCTTTGTTTTTACCTTTTAATCCCTTGTGCATTACAAGTGGTATTAGATATTAATCTTTCCTTGGCCATGGAAAAGAATACCTGGTTCAAAACTCTTTAAAATCACATGAAGGACATGGAGATCAAAATGCTAGAACTCATGCATGAGCCAAGGGAACAATCCTTATTAATGAAGAAGGATTCGGCGAAGTTGAAGAAGTATGTGGATGTTTCAATTCAGAGGCTTCAGAGTGAATTCATGAAACAACAAACTGAGTATTCAAAGCAGCAAATGGAAACCAAAAAGTAGATGCAATGTGTGATGCAAAATATGACTCAGATTAAAGGAAAAGCAGTCAGTTCAAAACAGGGGGAATTCTTGCAAAAAAATCCACACCACACCTCTCCTAAGCCTCCATCTCCTATTGAGGTAATTTCTAAACCTCCAGGAAGATTTTTAAATATTTTCAATTAATGGATCTGGTTAGAGTTGAGTCTGTGGAACTATACCTAGATGGGAAGGCATAGATCTTGTATCAGGATGAGAAATCCTATATGAATGTTACTATTTGGAAGGAGTTTCATATGATTGTGATGCAAAGATTCTCAGAAATTTGTGGGAAAATTGTTATTGAAGCTGTTTCAAAGGAATTCTGTGAGAGAATACCAGGAAAAATTTGATGAGCTGAAAGCATTATTGATTAGTAAAAATCATCAACTGAGTGAAGAATACATTGTATCCACTTTTCCGAGTGGTTTAAAAGAGGTTCTCAAGCCAATAGTTGATTTTTAAAGACGATGACATGCATTACCTAAGGTGGTGGAGAGAGCAATTTTGCGAGAAATGAACCTGGAAAATATGAACAAAAGGTCAAAAGTGGCTGGTGCAGGTGGAATATTGAACCCTGGGACCATAAATGATAAGAATTTGTGGAGGGGAAATTTGTCTGATTTGAAAAACAACACAGGGGCTGAAAGATTTAAGAGGATATCTTCTCAGGAGCTACACTTTAGAAGGGAAATCACTTGTACTACAAGTTTGGAGATAAGTATGGATTTGGCCTTGCAACTTCCCGATGGTTCATCGTGTAATCCTTGTTATCAAGGTGGAATGAGGTAGTCCTTCTCTTTTCATTGTCGGTTTTTTGCTCAACAGTGACTAGAAACTCCAAAGTCCATCGTATGTAAGTCTTTGAGTGCATCTCTAGGAATCTCTCTAGACCTATCCGACTTAACAAGTAAGTCACGGGTTGGAGTAGGCTGAGTGCTTCCAAAGTTTCTTTGCACGTGAACTTCGTTTCTAGTATCATCCTCTTTGGCCTATCCAAGTTCTTCCATTTCTGAGTCGCACTCCCATAAATTCTATTCAAACCCATGAACTCATTGACAACCAAGGGAGTATACACAATGGGTTAGCTTGGCCCTTGCCTCCTATATTGGGCCAAACTCTTCCCTTTATCAATGCAGGAAGTGGTTCCTTTCTCCACTCAGCTCCTCTTAGGACCCATTCTATAAAAAATAAGAGAACATGGTAATGAAAAGATACAAACTTCTAAGCACCAATATTATTATCACTTATCAAGAATCATGTTTCCCTAAACATCCAACATTTAGTACATCACATAGAACCAAGAGTTCATACTCTTCCCCAACATTTAGTACATCACATAGAACCAAGAGTTCATACTCTTCCCCACCATTAGTCCAACATACAAGCATGCATGCTACCCACACACCCATAAACACCCCCATTTTTCAAATATCAAATTCCCTCACATCCAAAATCATGACAATGAAATCAAGTAAACATGAAGTTTAAAGGATTACTCGAATTTCCAATTTAGGAGATGAATATCACATAAGGAAAGCAAAGAATGCTCTCCCTTGAGATAAAATTCCCAAATTTGGTTTTTTGCTTATTGTGAAATAAGGATGAATGTTTTGGGGTTATAGAAGTATGATAAGTTCTCTACATTAATAGAAGAAGATATGGTCGGATTTTATTCAGATGATTAATGATGTTCTTCAAATGGGCTGTTTGGGAAAAAGAGAGATATATGAAGTTTTTAATGGTTTATGAAGAAAGGGGAAATTTGGGAGTTAAAATTTCTTCAATTCATGTTCGGAGGAGATGTTATGTCTTGGTGTATTGTAACCTGGTATTACCCAATTTAGGGAAGAGGAAAACTGTAGATCCGACGTGGCACAACTGCTCAATTTGGCAAAAACTTATTTCTTCAAAAAAGCTGCATTTCTAATCCCCTGGCACGGGCCATGTAACTTGAAGGCCTCATATCAGTTCTTCTTACACAGGCAGTGTAACTTGACATGGCCCGTGCCCCTCGAATATTCATAGCCTTTCAGCCAATTTCATTACTTTTCATCCCAACTTCCTCATTTCTTCTAACTAAATTACAGGACTCAATTCAAATAAATTCTTAACCAAAAATTTCATCAAATCTTCTCCAAACACACAAAGCACACAAACAACCAACACAAAATAAGAACAATTAAATAAAAGAAAAATCACTGTATTTTATTTTTTCAAAGTTCACATAGTAAATCTTTACCGTAGGGTCTCCAGATTCACCATCTGTGACTCCACATTGGGGATTCATGTGCAATTTTTACCAATGTCGATTCCTTAACTTTCTCCTTGGGTTTAGGAGTAGATCTAGGAGGTTTTAAGTTCATCCCATGCTCCATAAACTGTTGTATATTAGTGTTCAAAAACATTGGGAAAAAAATTAATCATAGATATTGAACAATAAAATCATGCAAGTCACTGAAGCTCTCAACACTTTCATCTTTCATTTGGCTCTCATCATGCAACCCCTCATCAATCATACACAAGTTCATAATCTCTGAACTCAAGCAAGATATATGAGCATTATCAATATCCTCACAAACACTTATGTCATTGCATGCAAAAGAAAAATTAGGTGATACAAGATTAAATTTATATATTTCAAAGCCGTCTGTATCTATTTCATCCTCTGGGATCAATATGCCTAGGTGGACATCTAGCTTGGTCCTAGACATTTTGAGAAATGGTATCCTCAACAAGATTGGGGGTGCACCTCTATCGTGCGCATGTCGAGAACAAAGAAGTCCACAGAAACACTAACTTACCAACTCTAACCACAACATCCTTAACTACCCCCCTAAAACTAGCTTGGGAATGATCAGCCAATTGGACTATCACCCTAGTATCCCTAAATTCCCATAAATCAAGATATTTGTAAATGCTATAGTGAATAATATTATCTGAGTCACCAAGGTCTATCATGGCATCACTTACTTCCTTACCATATACATGGATGGGAATTGAAAACATGTTGGGATCATCACACTTTTTAGGTTGACTTTTGTGATCTAGTGTGGTTAATCCCCTTATTTTCAACTCTCCTACAATTTTTAATGGCTTAGGCCTCTTTTTAGTGCATTCATTCTTTAGAAATTTAGCGTAGGGGAATTTGATCAATCGCATATAAGAGCTGGATACTTACCTCACACCTCTTGAAAACTTCACAAATTTGGTTGGCGTTGGATGCCACCTTTGATTTGCTCCTAAAAGCCTCCAAAAATGAAGGTGAAAGGGTGAATTTGTTCACCTTGATGGTTGAGACGTCTTGCTCGGACTCCTCTTCAATGACTTTTTACCTTCAAGGGTGGCCGTGGTTTTCTCCCCCACAACATCATCCCTATTGCACTTTGTCCTTCTCGTTCTCCATCATCTCTTTACCATTTTGCAACTTAATTGCTCCCACATTTTTTATCATAGTCCGTTCTTCAATATCCCTCCTAGTCCATTCCGAGAAGATCTCATTGCTCTTGGTGATTTGAGCAATGGAATCCATCAACTCTTCGTGATCCACCTTGTAAATGTCTTCTCGGTTGTTTGAAGTCCCCTCACCCCTTGGGTAGGGTGGTGGCAGAGCACCTCCCCAGTTGTACCCTTGTTGTCCTCCCCTATAGACATTTCCGTGCTCTTGTTGCTCTTGACGGTAGCGGGGGTTGAAGGTGTTGATGTAGGGATCTTGATCCCTATTGTCTCCTCCTTGGTTCCCTCTGAACCCTTGTTGTTGCCCCCTTCTGATTTTTTGATTACCTCTTTGATACTCCAATGCCTTAATTTCTTCAAATTCATCCTCCACTTGAGTACACATATCTGTTGGGTGGTCTAGGCTATATACTTCACACACCTTGTCTTATTGAACTCCCCCCTTCATAAATTCCTGCATCATGGAAGCTTGAGTATAAACTTGCTTCTCTAATTTTGGGGAATGAGTGGGTTCATCCATCACCTTCGTTCTCGACTTGGTTCTAAACTGACGTTTACCATTAGCCATCTCCTCAAAGAGTGCTATCACATCCGTCATACTCTTATTAGCGATTCACCCGTTGCATGCAACGTTGACCATCCTCATGTCATTGTCATAGATCCCTTTGAAGAAGTAATAAACCAAGTCCCAGTCCTTGAAATAATGGTAGGGAAAACTCGCGAGAAACCTCTTGAACTGTTTTCAATACTAGGAGAGAGTCTCATTGGGAAACTGGGAGATGCTGGACAACTGCTTCTTAAGTACGGTGGATTTGGAGGTGGGGAAGAACTTCTCGAGGAACCTCCTTTTCACGTCCATCCATGATATGAAGCACCTCGGTGGAAATCAGTACAAATAATCCTTCACCACAAAAAAAAGTATCTCAATTTTTAGTCATTTTCAGAGACGCCCGATGGCTTCGTGTTGGTGCGTACGAGGTGGAATTCCAACAAGTGTTTGTTTAGATCCTTGTCGACCATACTGTGGAACGTCAGTAGGCATTGGATCATGCCACTCTTAAACTCACAAGTGATGTTCGGTGGGAGTAGCCGAAAGATGATGCACATGGGTTGATTCTCCATGTTAGGAGGAATCAACTCCCTAAGCGTCCTATTTTCTTTCGCCATCTAATTCACAGTCTCAACCTCTTCAGCAATTGGGTTCCATGGAAATTCTTTGTTTAACCCTTCTCCTTCTCCCTCTACCTGTGTAATTTGGTGAGCAATGTAAAGTCCGAAGTTTGTTGGTACAGGTTTGTAACATAAACAAGGAATGATACAATACTCATCCTCAAAAACCACTACCACATAAGATTAGAATAATCAAAGAAAAGCTAAAAAAATATGCTTTACACAAAAACCAAATAAAGCTAAAGAAAAAATAAAATAAAATACAAGCTACTCGAAAAACTAGTTATGCTAGCTAACAAAAAGATAAATCCCGTATCCTAGAATTGACACCAAAATTTGACCCGCACCCCGCAGGGTAGTTCTAATCAAAGGAGTTAATCTGTGAGATGCTAGAATCAAAGATAATATTTATATTGTCGTTCGGGAACTCACTCCTAACTACAATGACATAACTAGTGGTGACTTCGAGTGTGGTCCACAAAGATACTAGTTTCCAAGTAACCTAGAACAACCCATAATCGGATGTCACCCCAATCGTGTGTCGGGAATAACTAATACTAACAAACAAGGGGGGTTATGTTTAACTAACTACGAGCATATGAGTAAAGCGAAGTAAACTATTGATTAACTAGTCTTGAGGGTATTTTCTTAACATGACTAAAATATGCATTTGATCCTAGATTTTATTCACATAATAGCTTATAAACCTAACTTCATGTTATGTCACATAGTGTGGAGATGGCCAAAAAATCCCATTATTTGTCTCATAGTGATTCATCTCCTGTTAAACCATCTCACCTCCTCCGTAACAAGGGATGCACTTCGATCCTCTGATACTGCATTCATCCTCGTAATGCTAACAAGCCCCGCTTCATGGTATTAAGCCTTGCATAGGTTGCAACCGTTAGATGAGGGTGTAAGGCTATTACATCATCGGGCTCTCCACTATGGATACCAATCCTAGGCCTAGATAGGAAAAGGAATCAGTGCCTTGTGATGACTCCAAGGTTAACACGATGAACACTCAATTATCGGGGTAAGCTAGGGTTTCCTCCATTGGGAATTTCTATACAGTAACTTTAACCCACTGCTCCTAACATGCAATTCCTCACACAACTAGCTAGTTAGATTAAAGTGTAACAAATCACCTTGGTAATGACAAGATAGATTGAATGTATACATCTCCCGGGTACTCACAAGACTATAATAGCACCAATAATCTAACACTTCCAAATTAGCATTCAAACCTAGCATGATACTATACAATGAGTGAAATCATGTGTGCGTCATAAAACATGTCATGGAATTAAATATAAATAATATAATCTATAAATCATAAACAATAATCATATCATAAAAAATTAGGGGAATTTAAGAATCTCACAATCCAAGTCAAATCATGAATACAAATACCACCCCAAGAAATAAAACTACTCTACTAGCATTAAATCCATGGCAATCATGGGAATAAATGCCATAGATGTAAGAGTAAATGAAGAGAGAAGTTAGAAACCCTAGAGAGAGAATTTCTAGCCTACTCTTCCTACAAAACTAATGCTAACAAACTACTTCTTAAATCCTAGAAGACTAAAGGCTCTTTAAATGGCCCTCAAGAAGCTCAATTGGCCGTGCCAGTTTACAAGGTCCTGTCAGCATGTCCCGTTCAAGATTGCACGGGATGTCATTTAGGTGCGCTAGAAATCAGGGTCTGAGCGCATGGTCCATGCAAAATTGCACGGTCTTCGTATTGATCTTCATTTTTTCCTTTTTAGTACACAAGGCATGCATTTTTGCACGCCCCATTATCTGTACATGAAGTTTTTGTCTGATCTCCATTCATGGGTCGTGCCTCTTCTTTGACACTTTAACACTTGGATATTTTCTTTGACTCGTCTACATTCTACCACGTTTTGACTCGCTGCCTTCAATCTTCTACAAATTTTGCAACTGGCCTTCATTAATCCCACTCTGAAGTGCTTATAAGCAATCTACAAATAATTTCACAAGATAAAATCTAGACGCTCGTAAGGACAAAAATCCAAGACTCAAAGGAGGTTACAAAATGAAGGATTTAGATAAGAAAACCAAAATTAGTTATCTAAACCCCTTAACTAAACCTACCAAAACCTAGAAATCTACCCACAAAAAAAATAACAAAAGAGATGTTAAATACTTCAAGAAATACATGCATTTGACGTCTCATCGGGTTATTTTTAAATCTGGTAGTTGGGGAGTTTGGAGGTCCGGAGATGATAATAGGTCAGAGGTGAAACTAGTTTTTATTTTTTGTGATATTAGATTTTATGATGGTAGCTTTATGCAGCCTGTTTTACAGCTGAGGTTTGTGAAATTTGGTATTGTGATCCATTTGGATCGGATTTTAGTGTGGCAAAGCTCTTAATTAATGATGTTTCTCCTGTTGTTGATGAGTCTGGGTTTGGTTCGAAGTATCATTTAGTTGAATCATCATATGGAAGATTTATTTTTGTTAGATGATGTTTCGGATTCCAATCGTGGTTTGAAATATTTAAATTATATGTGATAAACTTCCGATGCAAAAAAATTTAAGGTTTGAGGAAAGATGCACTTTTTTCCCAGAAACAACGCCTCGTTGATGGTTGCTGCATCTTTATTTCCTTATGATATATTGAAGCCATAATTTATTTATCTCACTGGTGAAGCCACACATAGTCATTTCCTGGGTGATGATGGCATACTAGCAGGGACTTTTGATATTGAATATGGTAGGATAAATTTTTAGATGCTAGTCAGCCCGACCCTTTCATCCATGGACTTGAATCATTGTGGATTGTTCTATCTTATTCAAATTATACTAATATTTTTTGAGATTCTAGTCATCTCAACCCTTTTTATTTTATATAATGAGGTTTAGTTAATCTTCAATGAGGTTTAATTATTAAAAAAATATCCTCATCCAGGAAATGAAGTTCTAGCATAAATTAATTTAAATAGAAGTACTATAGAAACATCACCAAACATTGCAAACATCCATGCCAAAAACTGTAATCTCATTATGTATTATTGAAAATCAGCTGAAGTAGTAAAAACATTTTTTTGCTATTCAAACTTTGAACAATTCAAAAAACTGGTACGCCAAGTGCTAGTGATGTTCCTCATCTGAAAATGAGGTTCTTACATAATATAATAAAGTTATGATGATTCAATTGAATACACAATCGCAACATTTCCATCCAATATTACATAAAAACTTGAAAACAACAACTACACAGAACAAATAAAAACATATGTGGGTTTGGTGTTTTGGAGCCAATTTATTGGCACTTAACTTCTTTCTATAAATTTCTGATTTTTCCCTTTTGCTCATTCCCTTTGTTTTTGTATATTTTGGATTCTGGATAATAGGTGCAAGTTTGATTCCTGCTTGAGTTATCATGCTGGTTTCTGAAACTGTAGTCTTTTCGATGTGTGAGGTTAGGGCGTTGATAGTGGTTGAGTGGTTATCAAAGGATTCTTCCAAAATTCTTCTTACTTCAATGTTTCCCTCACTCTTTAATACCACATTGTAGAATTTCCTTGTCATCAGTAGACGCCATGGTATTTTGTCTCTCGGTGATGGTGCCTAGCAATCAAGGATACGTGTGCAGTTACGGAAGTTTGGAAGAACATCAATATTTAAAATGCAAAAATCATTGATAACTATAGTAACCTCATTTAGTATTATAGAAACATCAGCAAATGTACCAAAAAGTTCATATACTAATCATACTACTATTTAATTCAGAAAAAGGTCATCCAAAACTCAATAAACATCATTATTCAAACTACAAACATCACTATTTTAAATACTAACCTCATTCAGAAACATAGAAACATCACTATACGTGCTAAGACATCAGATATTCACAATACTATTTAATTTAGAAAAACTCATCCATAACTGTATAAATATTGACAAATTGCATTACCTGCATTGTGCTTGAGATCTTTGTTTCATTGTTCCAGGTTTCCATTTTTCCATCTTAGTCCATCTCAAGCTTTGTAGTTGACTAGGATTCTTGTTTCGTTGCACAAGTGCAGTGCACGTAAGTTGTGGCTGCAGAGGAACCAGAATTTATCAAAGTGTTTGCAGGAACATTGCACTTTTCCTGCTCAGCTGATGTTGGCTTTGTGTATAGAACTAATTCTATTTTTTGGGTACTGTTTTTGTGAAAAACTTCATAAATGCACAAGGTTCCTCTGTTCATTCCAAATATTCTCTTGATGCCATTCTAATATCCCACTGTATCTTGAAATCTTTGTAGATCTTGTGTGTGTAGATTCTTGCTACGTGTTAAAGGATTGCTTAACATTTTTTTTCATCTCTAGGCCTTGCTTTGGAACAGTAGAACTCCTTCTCTGCTTCTTTGGTTTTCCAGTTATAGGTTGTGGCACTGTAAAACTGATAAAATTAAACAAGTTTCATAGTCTTTGATGCTTTGAAGGTGACAAAAACAATGGTGCTCTCACTTCTTTGTGAAGACAATGTTGTAGCTGAGATAATTATCTCATAGTGTGTACAATCGCTTGAACTAAATACGATTTTTTATTTGATTGAAACACACCAGGCGTGGTTTTCACCTTGTAGGAGAATCAACATGCAGAGTGCAAAGTGTCAAAGATATAAATTTGT
This sequence comes from Rubia balearica, assembly GCA_032355405.1. Classification (NCBI taxonomy): domain Eukaryota; kingdom Viridiplantae; phylum Streptophyta; class Magnoliopsida; order Gentianales; family Rubiaceae; genus Rubia; species Rubia balearica. The sequence goes on along the minus strand of JAULKJ010312392.1, from coordinate 145 downwards.
ATTGTTGTTACCGTACTCACTGCTAACTACAATAAAATAGCTAGTGGCAAGTCTGGTATCGTCCATAGAGATACAAGAATTCAAGAGCTAGCTTGACACAACCCGAAATCAGGCCACTTAGATTATGTCTCAGGAATATCTAGAG
>JAULKJ010312381.1:0-19659 GCA_032355405.1 Rubia balearica | reverse complement strand
CTTATTTACCTCAGTTCTAAACCAAGGTAAGAAATGTATTTTTTATTACACCCACATGTACCTCTATTTTTAGAGGGCTGGAAACTGAGGTAAAAAACCCTGTAAAACCGTGGTAATATGTGTTGTTTGTTGTAGTGGAAAAGGGTTTTCAGTTGTATCATGGACATCAATCTGTAGAAGCAAGAAGAAAGGAGGAATGGGGTTGAAAGATCCCTCGATGTGGAACAAGGCAGTGTTATGTAAGCATATTTGGGACCTGAATTTGAAGAAAGACATCATGTGGGTTCGATGGATACATTCCTACTACTTGAAAGGAGACAAATTGGAGAACCGTCAACATAAAGAAGGGCACAACTGGGCTTCAAAAAACCTGAATAGGTTAAAGCAAAAATACTGGCCAAACATGATGAAGAATTGAAAGGAGGGGAAGGTGCAACATTCATAGCTAAGGCAGTATAGAGTAAAGTTGTACTACCAAAACACAAATTCATTGTATGGAGGCTGTTCAGAAATGGTTTGGCAACTGCAGACAAGCTGCAAAGTTATGTCATTCTGAGTGGACAGTAGAGGTGTTATCTGTGTAATCAGGAGCAAGAAACAATGGTGCATCTGTTTGCAAAATGGAAATTCACAAGGAAGGCGATGATGAAGATGCTGGGCTGGGAATTCAGCAATTGAAGAGAAGTTCGATGGTACTAATCAGAAGGAAGAAAATTGAGGATGTCATGAAATTAACATCGGGGTTATACCATGAGTGGGAAGAAAGGAATGATAGATTGTTCAAAGAAAAGGAGAAAATAGAGGACCATATAACAACAATGATTGATGCATAATTGAAATGGAGGACAAAGCAAAAATGGAAGGAAGAAATGGAGGAAAAGTTTGTAGCATAGTTAGACAGTTAAATCTTTTCGTTGAAATTATGGGGAGTTAGTCTTACTTTCTGTTTTAACCTTAAAGTGGATCTAATGATAGGAGGTAATGGGCCTGGAGTGAAAAACCCAAATATAAATTGGTCATGGTTTTCAATATATTAAATATTCACAAAGAAGGCTAAATTGTTAAAAATTAAATTAAATACTAAAAATATACATAAAATTAAATTACTTAAATATGAAATTAAAACACTAAAATACACATCCATTGGAAAGAGTTAAAAGATACTAAAATACACATTCACTGAAAAGAGTTAAACGTGAAATATAAAACACAAAAAATAAACATCAAATAAAAATAGTTAAACATCAAACAAAACAGATGAATATCAAACTAAGATATATACATAAAATAAAAAACACTAAAGTACACATCAAATTTAAAATAATTAAACGTTAAATAAAAGAGTACGTCTCTTGAAAGACGGTCTTTCCATAAGTCATAGAAAGACCGTGGTTTAAAGTGTAAATTAAAAGAAATCAAGATAAAATTTCCGGGTTGCATGAGCGGGGTTATAAATTTTATAACTACTACATGTTTCATAATAAAACTTTAATATTGCAACTAGGACCTTTTACCTTTTATTATTCTAATTAAACCCGGTCTTCCATAAACTTATGGAAAGACTGTCTTTCCCAAAACTTTGTCTAAATAAAAATATTTTGACGGCATGTAAAATTATTAAAAAATTGTACCTATCACAAAAATTTTGCCACTATTGAATTTTTTTGTATTGAGAATTTTTTCTTTTTGGAGAAAAATGTTTAGCGTCCCAATTTTTTTTTGGTAACTGGTAGAATAGTAAATGTTTAAAAAAAGTTGTGACATTCCTTCTCATATTAAATTTTGACTCCAAAATTTTCAAATTTGCATTTTTTGAGTACTCTTCATTACAAATCTAAATATTGTAGTGCTATCAGAACAAATGATTTCAATTTTAACTAAATTAATTATTTCTCTTCATGATTTATACTTTAATTTTTAGATGGCTAAATTAAAAATTTTGAAATTGTTACTTTACAATTTAAATGTAAGTACTAGAAGTACATGAAAGATTATCACAAAATTTTGATTTGTAATGTCGCGTAACACGTGGTGAGACTTCGTTAGTATGTTTTAAAATTTTATTAGTCTATTAAATTACTATCAACGGTATAAACTAGAGCATATGTACAAATTTTTAATACTTAAAAAGTTCTACTAATCCTATTTATTATTATTACTAAAAAATCACAAAGCCCACAACACAAAAGTGCCTTTTTAAAGATTTCATCGAAGACATAGTTGTATGGGTCTAAGTATCACCGGTACGATTTTGGGTATGGGTACGGGTACAGAATTCGATAAATTGAAAATTAGGGGGTACGGGTACGAAATTGGTATGATTATAAATAAAAATTAAAAAAATATATAAATATTATTAATAATAATTAATTATTTCTGAATCAAAGATAATATGATTTTATATTGTAAACAATTTAAAGTAAATGAAAACATCCAATGTAGTTTAAACTTAATATTTATCATAATAATTAGCAAATAAACAACATAACAGGATTATAATTCGATGTCTTAAACAATAAGACTAAATAAGCAAATACCAAATAAAATGCATCGTCCAAGTCAATGAAAAACATAACAATAAGCATGAAAAGTGAATAAAAATATCAATTTTCAACAATAAACTCTTTCTCCAAGTCCAGCGAACGAAAAGTTTTTCTCTATTTTTCAACTTTTCCTTTTTTTCCTTTTCTTTTAATTTTAATTTTAATTCTTTATTCAGAATTAATGGGGTACAATGTACCCCAAACTGCACCCTCTATCTTGACCGTACCCTTGACCGTACTCGTACCCGGTCAAAATATCCAAAAAGTCAAACCATATCAGGGACTTCCCTTGACCGAATCCGCACCGAATCCGTATCTGGTACATACCCGGTACGGGTACAATGACCCATTTACCGTACCCGTGTATCAAAGGCGCCGACAATGTTTGATAAATTGTCTCTTGTAAATTTTTGCTTGTTTTGTGATGGCGGCGACTTTCAAATACGATATTGAGAAGTTTGATGGGTCGAATGACTTCGGAATGTGGAAGGTGAAGATACTAGCACACCTAGGCAACATGGGGCTTGTCAAAGCTCTTTTGGGAGCGGATAAACTTTCTTTTACTTGGGATGAGACTAAGAAGGAAAATGTATTGGAAAGAGATCACAATACATTGATCCTTAGCCTTGCCGATAAAGTGTTAAAGGAGGTGGTTCGTTGCAAGTTGGCAGCTGAGGTGCGGTTAAAGCTAGAGTCTCTCTACATGACAAAGACATTGTCACAACATTTATTTCTCAAGGAACGACTCTTCACATTCAAGATGGCGAAAGGGAGAGATTTGATGGACCATCTTGATGAGTTCAACAAGTTAGTGGTAGATTTAGAAAACATTGGGTGAAGTATAATGACGAAGATCAAGCTTTGGTTTTCCTTCATTCGTTGCCTAAGTCATAGAGCACATTGTTGATATCCTACAACATGGGAGGGACAATATCACCCTCGATGAGGTTGGTCTAAGTAGCACAAAAGACGGATGAAGATTGAGTCTACTAGCGGAGATAGCTTGGTGATGCACCAAGGGAGGCCGGACAAGAAAATTTTCAAAGGAAAGAAGAAGTCACGGTCGAAGTCTTAGAACTCAAAGAAATTCATCACCAAGTGTTACAAGTTCTATGAAGATGAACAAATGAAAAAGAATTGTCCGAATTGAGGAGAATGAGCGACCAAGAGGCAAGATGGTGTAGTAGCGGTACTCTAAGGTGTGGACCATGGATACGAGGACCCTGAGGTCCTTGTATGTTCAACCTCGTGCACGAATAAAAGGTGGATCATGGACTCTTGTTGCTCATTCCACATGACACCGAATGAAGGTTGGTTCGAAAACTATGAAAAGACACCTTTAGGTGAGGTATTGCATGGGAAAAACAAATCATGTAAGGTGGAGGGGATTGGTTCGGTGAGAATCAAGACCCATGATGGGATGGAACACATATTGACGGAGGTGAGACATGTCCCAAAATTACATAGGAACTTGATTTCGCTTGGTACATTAGCCTAATATGCCTTTTGTTGGAAAAATGAGTAGAATGTCTTGGTTGTCACCAAGGGCATGCTTGTGGTCATGAGGGGCGTTAGGGAACATTGTCTTTATGTTCTTTAAGGAAGCACGGTGATTGGTGATGTGGCGGCTATTGCGGAGCCACAAGAGACTTCATTGGCAAGCCTTTAGCACAAACGGCTTGTTCATGTAAGTGATAGAGGTTTGAAGGAGTTGAGTAAGCAAGATTTGTTTGGGGGAGATAAAATTGGCAACCTAGAGTTTTGCGACAATTGCATTTATGACAAGGCCACACATGTGAAGTTTGCACGCTCTGTAGAGGTGACTCGGGATACATCGGGCTATGTGTATTTAGATTTATGGGGGCCGTTAAGGACGCCAACTCAAGGTGTAGGTAGGTACTTCATCATTTTCATTAATGATTGTTCTCGTAAGGTTTGGGTTTACATCTTGAAATCCAATGATGAGGCTTTTGGCAAGTTCAAGGATTGGAAGAAGACGGTTAAGGTCCAAACGGGGAGGAAGATCAAGAAGTTTCCGACAAACAATGGTTTTGAGTTCATGAGTGATGATTTCAACCGGATTGTCAAGGATGAGGGGATGGTTATGCATAAAACCGTCCGAGGAACCCCACAACAAAATAAACTTACGGAAAGGATGAACCAAACGCTTCTTGAGAGAGTTAGATGCATGTTGTTTGAAGCTAGTTGCCAATGAGTTTTTGGGGAGAACCCGTTAATACGGTGATTCATTTGATCAATAGGTGTCCTTCAGTGACTTTGGATTGCAAAACGCAGGAAGAAGTGTGGAGTGGTTCACCTCCTAAACTTGATAACTTACGTTTGTTTGGTTGTGTGGCTTATGTGCACCAATGAGAGGGCAATCTTGATCTTGGAGGTGTATTTTTTCAAGGATACCCGAAAGGTGTGAAGAGTTGGAAATTATGGTACAATGAAGGTGGAGCTTCAAAGTTCATCAATAACTGAGATGTCATCTTTAGAGATTCCGAATACTACATGACCGTAGCGACTTAAGGGGCCAAGGATAGAAAGGAGGTTGCTATAGAAAGATTCAAAATTGAAGTGGAGCTATAGGGGAAGAGTAGTGAAGATCGGGAGGGTGAAGACGATGACATTGATGATAGGGAGGTTGATGTTGATGATCAAGGCAAAAGGGGTCATGACGATGATCAAGGGCTTGGATCATACAACTTGTCAAGGGACCGAACTAGGAGAGAGACCCGGGTACCGAAGAGGTATGGTTACTCCACTTTATTTGCTTTTGCTTTGGTTTCCGCCGGGGAGTTAGATACCTCGGAACCTAGATCCTATCTAGAGACGGTGAGAAGCAAAGATTATGAATCTTGGAAGTGTGCAATGGAGGATGAGATGACATCACTTGAAAAGAATGAAACTTGGGAACTAGTAGACAAGCCTAAAAATCAACGGGTGGTTGGTTGTAAATGGGTATTCAAACGAAAGGAATGCATTGTTGGGTTTGAGAAGACAAGGTGTAAGGCGAGATTGATGGCTAAGGGCTTCACACAAAGGGAAGGGGTCGACTTCAATGAGATCAACTCCCATGTGGTGAAGCACACATCCATTCGGGCTTTGTTTGCTTTGGTAAATCAATATGATTTAGAGCTTGAGCAAATGGATGTGAAGACGGCTTTTCTTCATAGGAATCTTGAGGAGCGGATTTATATGACTCAACCGGAAGGGTTCATCAAGGTTGGAGATGAGATAAAGGTATGTCTTCTTAGAAAATCTCTCTATGGTTTGAAGCAATTCCCTAGACAATGCTACTTGAGGTTTGATGAGTTCATGGTTCGAAATGGTTTTCTTCGGAGCAATTATAATAGTTGTGTTTATATCAAGTGGGTAAATGGTTATGGAGTATTCTTGTTGCTATATATGGATGACATGTTGATAGCGTCGAAAGACAAGAATGAGGTTCATGACTTGAAAAGGCTATTGAGTAGTGAGTTCAAAATGAAAGACATGGGACCAGGCAAGAAGATTTTGGGGATTGAAATCACACGGGATATGAGACAAGGTGAATCGTTTGTGTCTCAATGTGATTATCTTCGAAAGGTGATGGCTAAGTTCGGGATGTCAGAGGCAAAGGCGGTTTAAATACCTTTGGCGGCTCATTTCAAACTCTCCGCAAAGATGTCTCCAAAGACCAAGGAGGTTCTAGCGAGCATAGAGCGGAATCCTTATGTTAGTGTCGTTGGAAGTCTCATGTGTGCCATGGTGTGCACACGACCGGATTTAGCATATCCGGCTAGCCTTGTGAGCCGGTTTATGGCAAACCTGGGAAGAGAACATTGGGAGGCAACGAAGTGGGTTCTTCGGTTTATAAAGGGAACTTCCAATGTTGGCTTACATTACAAACAGGTGAATGTAGGTGAGTTTAAGTTGAGAGGTTATGTTGATGCGGACTTTGCGGGTGACTTATACAAGAGGCGGTCGTTGACCGGATATGTATTCACTTTATTTGGTTGTGCGGTGAGTTGAAATGCACAACTACAACTGGTGGTTGCACTTTCAACGATGGAGGCCAAGTACATCGCTCTCACGGAAGGTGTGAAGAAATCTCTTTGGTTAAAGGGGTTGATCAGTGAGCTCGGGATCACGCAAAATGAGGTGGAGGTGTTTTGTGATAATCAAAGCACGATACAGTTGACTAAGAACCAAATGTATCGTGAGAGGACAAAGCACATCGACATAAATCTACACTTCATTCGAGATGTGGTTGTCGAGAGGTCCGTTGTTGTTGAAAAGGTGCACACAGACGAGAATCCAGTGGATATGGCTTCAAAGGTGGTGACAGGGATCAACTTTAGGCATTTTGTGACTTGATCAACGTCGCACATTTGTGCAACTAGAGGATGATGTGAAGAATGGTTCTGCGGAGGTTCTCGGTGGTTGTTGGTGGTTGTTCGATCCCTGTTCTTCAAAAAGCCAAGGTGGAGATTTGTGGGATTGGTGGCTTTATTTCTTGAACCGAGCCCAAGTTTGTTTTCTTTTTTAGTCATGTTTTCTTTTTTGTCTTTGGCTTTGTATTTGGTCCATAGAGAGCATGTGACTTTAGAAATAGGCAACGTGACTAATTATTCCTTTAGCTTTGGGAATTAAGATAAACTACGGGTACAGGGGATTTAGGCTGAGAGTAAGGGAGAAAAACAGGGATTTAGAACTACTCTTGGGGGACAAACACTTGAGAGAATTATTGAGAGAAAGGAGAAAGTATTGAAATTGTAATCCTTGTAATTTCGGATTGATTCTAGTGGAACCATTCTTGCAGGACGTAGGTGGAAACACCGAACTTGGGTAAAATCTCTTGTGTCCTCTTCTTTATTTTCTTGCCTTGGATTGTTTGATTATTTGTTGGTAGACTCATTGTTTGCATTCCGCTGCGTTATATGTTCGTTGTTTGTCGCAACAATTGTATTTCATCAATGTAACTAAAATAAAAATCATAAAGTTAATTGGAAAAGCTAAGATTGCAGTGGAATCACTACAAAAAAAGAGTCCAACAGTGATGCATTTTTTGTGACAGGTAAGGAAGTGTCACAATGTTTATGACATCTTAACATGTCACTAAATTTTAGTGACAGTTGTACATGTCAGTAAATAAAATTGTGACATCAATTCATGTCATAACATTTTATGACGCTTCTAAATATCATACAAATTGCTACATCTTATTGTATCAATAAATTTATGAAGTCTTAAGATGTCACAAATTAAAGTATTATTTTAATTTCTTCTTCAATGAAAATAAAATGTAAGAATTGCTTTCTTAATTTTTTTTTTTATTATAAATCATTGCTTGTTTGTATACAAAAGGCCTTTTGTGCAAACAATTTAAAGAGTGTTTTTTTCATCTTTTAGTATTGGCTTTTTACTAAATTCCTAAACTAACCTCTTAGTTTTGGGTCATCCTAATATTTGGTACAGAGCACTTCGCTCCAACTGCTTACATAAAAACAAAAACATCATGGCGGAAGGCATTAAGGGGGAAATCGATGGAGAAACAATTGAAGAAACATGAGGCACAGTTGTTGAGGTCGACGACGATCAGAAGAAGCAGATGTACGATTTAGAGGTTCGAATTCAGAAGGCGATGGATTCGCAATTGAAGATATTGGAAGTGAACCTTCAAATTCAGTCTGGATTTCAGTCGAAAACCGCGAGCAATATGGAGACGAAGCTTTGCGCAAGGTTTGAGAAATTTTTCAATCGATTAGCTCCGATTCGAGCTAAAATACAGGCATCGGAGAGCCTGCAAACTCCTGCAACTCACGGCCGTTCTGCGGTGGAGTTTAGGCCCGAAATTCCAACGGAGGAACAGCGGCCAGTGTACAGAGGTTCGCAATGCATGATGTACTAAACATTTTTTTTAACACTTAGAATTTCACTTTTTACTAGGCATTCTCATATAACCACCACCTGAGAAAGGCATGTCTTTCCTTCGCGTGTGTGTGTTTGTGCATGTTCATATTTTTCTTTTGCCGAGAAAAATGAAAAGCAGAAAAAACGGAGAAGAGTCATTAATCGAGATTGAAGATTATAATGCTATATATTTTTGATTTTGTGGATCCCTACCTTAGCTTAATGTTGCATGATCGTGTTAAAGCTCTCTGAGTTGTTTTGTTTGTGATTTGTTTTAATTTTGTTTCGTTAGGTTTATTTGCTGAAATCAAGAGGTTATTATAGTTGCTTGATATTAGGTGTTAAGGGAAAAGCTTTCTGTGTTAATTTTGTTCGTTATTTTGTATGATTTGTGGCTGATTTTTATTTCATAAGGCTTATTTGCCTAGTGACAATGTGTATTTGGCTTGTGTGCCAATGCTTCATGTTTATGGACTAACACTCTTTGGTATGGGATTGCTGCTATTGGGATCTAAAGTTGTTGTGATGAGGAAATTTGATGTTGATGAAATGATTGGTAAACATGGTGTAACTCACTTTCTAATTGTTCCTCCTTCGTTGATGAAGCTGACAACAAAGGGTAAGGGGATGTTTCTGGCTGCAGTTTCAAGAGTTTAAGGCAGGTTTCCTATGGAGCAGCTCCGACGACAGGCCGGGCTACAGAGGAATTTGTTCAAAAATTTCCTGGTGTTGATTTCATTCAGGTACATTTCTTGATAAAACCTCATTTGTAGTAAAACTTGAATGAGGAAAAAGTATGTTAACCTTGTAGCAGCTTGATCTGACCTCTTAAGATCTTCATTAGGATGAAGTTGCCAGAAACCTAATCTAGGATTCAAGATCTTCACTGTATGTCTCATAATTTTCTGTAGGAAGAGAAATTCTGAGAAATGACAGATATATTGAAGTGCTATTATATTCTTCAAAATCATGTTTTATTGTTCTTGCTGAAAGCTATAGGTTATTTTCAATGTAATTTTTGTTTTACTGACAGGGGTATAGTTTGACTGAGACAACTGCGGTAGGAACCTGTGGATATAACTCGGGAAGATTTTACAAGTATGGTTCTATAGGACTTCTGGCTCTTACCGTCGAGGCAAAAATAGTGAATTGAACTACTGGTTCCTCTTAACCTCCCGAGGCGAGCTCTGGCTATGTTCCCCTGGTACAATGAAAGGTAAACATTTCCTGATATCCTTTAGGAGGTTATATTTCTGGTTTCAGCACTTTTAATAATTAGGCTTCAGAAATGCTTTCTCAGTTAGTCTCATGATTTGGACCAACTATGGATTTGTTGTGCACAAAGAAGTATCAGTTTTTTTTTGTAAAGTTACACATTTCTTTATATTATAGTTCTTACATTTGTATGCTGGGCCTATTGTTGTTCTCGTGGTATTTATCTCCATTATAGTTTATGGTCTCTTCTCAAATATTTATTAGTTATATTTGATTGATATAATTGTTTTCTTAACATCTAGATACATTTGCTACTCCTCCACTTCATAAGAGAAGCAATGACCAGTCTCTTCGGATCAGTAGACTGATTCCCAGCAAACATTATGACTACCTAGAGAGCATTGAAACCGAGCGAAGTCTTAGAGGTGTACATGGAGTGCATCTGGTTCCTCATTCCCTGTTTAGTTGGATGAGATGAAACATGGGGATTCGCTGCTGTCAACTTGTGAAAGGTTCTCTTTTGGGACTCGCCATTGGCTGACTGAGCAGTGAGTATTAAGAATTCATATCAAGATCGATAGTTTCAAAAGAGTTGTACCTTTAACTAGATAAGTACAGTTGTATAACTTAAGTTAAGTAGTTATATGTTGTAGAAATGTGACTCAATGTAGAACACGGGGAGCATTTTACTTTGCATCATGAAAAAACAATTGTTTTCAATATCCCTCATCTTGTAATTAATAAATTTAATTCTAGTAAACTGATACCCTTGTGGATACTGTTTCTTTTAGTCCAATCTTGTCGCTGTTTGAGTCAGGATTTAGTGCTGATAAGATATTCGATGTTAGACTATATTATGACGCAAGAAATCTTACGAGGATGGCCTATCAGGTTTATCATCTTCCTACAACCTCTCTTTTGATGTTAAACTCTCCATTGGTAGATTTGCTATTGATAATTTTCTTTCTACAGGATAAGTTAAAAAGTGGCAATCTTCAGGAGTTGAAGTACTGCCAGTTTTGTCTCAGTCCGATCAAACTTGGACGGGTGAGCAGGGGTATGCAATTGAGTTAATAGGAATGCTATTGAGTTTCCATATTCTGTGTTGCTTGAGCTCATTATAAATCAAGAAATGCTTATGGATATAAGTTTAAGAAATGACTTTCTTGGTAACATGTGATGAAGATCATTTGGAAAAGTGTGTTGTGAAAGTAAACTAAAGTTCAAGTCGAGGTTTCTAAATTGGCCTTCACAATGAAGCTTTGAGGAAATTTCTTATTGTTTTGTTGGTAGAGATTTTTTTTTGGTTTTGCAGATGCTGTAGCTGGGGTGATTGCAAGGGTGAAAAGAAGCATTAAAATTTTTCCAATTTTATCTATGGTTGGTATATTTGAAACAAAGCTAGTTAAAGTTTCCCCTAGCCATACGATCCTTGTTTGCAGTTATGTTAAAGTTTCGTCCTAAATAAGTTAGCTTTCTGGATAATATCCTTATTGGTGCACTTATCCTCCCAAACCATATGATAGATATTCTCAATAATTGTCAATAAGCATTCCAACCCACAACAAACATTTAGTTGATGATATTAGCAGCCCTTGTCGTCGGCGATTCATGTGCCAGTGCAGAAACAGCAAAAGTATACAGCGGAAATCTCAAGTGCTTCAGCTAGAGAGTCAACAGCAGTCATGGATCAAACTCGAAAGGTTGGTTTACCTTTTCCCTTTTTTCTTTAAAACTCGACAGTTGTCAATCTGTTTGGCTAATGTCGTATGATAAACTTGATGTACAGATGATGCTGATGCCAATTGGTAAGTTAACAATGAAGAAACTGGCAGTAGTTGGTCAAGGTGGAAGAAATGGAAGTGGCAAAAACCATGGAAACTCTTTGAATGGATTAGACGCAGTGATATCATGAGGTCGAGGCCTAGGCAACATGCTTTACCTCCCATTGAACTAAGGTGTAGGAACCGGCTAGCTTGTTTCTATCTCCTGGCTGTAAATTCTCCTTCTAAATCCATTTCAGCCCGAAACTCATAGCCCAAGGAAGGACATTGTGACCATTTCAGCTTTCTGCTGCATTTACAGTGTTTACTATAACGATTATTCCTATGATGTACGGTGCTGCACGAAAGGCAGTTTGGGAAACAGGTGTTCGTCGATGTACATGAATTGGAGTATGGTTGTCTATTCAAACATAAAATTTTGTAGTAGCATACACTCGTGAGCTTCATCGTATCAACGTCTTCTTGTTAATTTCTTGTAGGAACCGAGCGACCATGAAGCTGACATGACGAACAATGAGACGTTATCATTGTTTCTTCTAATGATTTCCACTTTTGTATGGTATGGAATTAGAACATTGGCGATTGTCATTTGGTTTCTTCTAATGGTTGATATTCTCCTGTATTCTTGAAAATGCTCCGAGAACTAGCAAATATAGGTGTTCAATATTTATGCGGCGTTGCAAATGGACAGCGGGTCTTAATGCCCAAAACACTCTAGGTTTGAGCCGAACCTTATTGTCTGATCTTCCGCATAATCTCTTGAAATTGTTACCTTACTTTGGATCAGAATTTTGTTAATCTCAATATCATGCAACTTTGCTCTTCTAATTTTCAGGAACATCTCAAAGGTGTTGGTAAATCAGTTCCGAGTCTAGTACTTTCTCTAACTCTTTCACTACTTTTTGCATTGTTTATATCTGATTGTATTTTATCCTAATAATTTAAATATCACATGTGGGCCTCAAGGAATGGGACACGCTGGAATTCGAACATTGCTGTGGAATTCAGACATGATCTTAAATGTTTTGAGCAAAGGCCTTCTGCAACATGTACTGATTTTTTATGGCCTTAACATAGGATTATGATCATTTTGATGTTAGTGTTTATTGTTATGGTGATTGTCTTTCTAGGGTGGTTTTCACGCATAAATGTTTTGCTTACCAACACGAACACCATTAAGGCTTTGATGATTTTCATGTTTGATGTTTCTAGGGAAGTAAAGAGGTACCGATGTTTCATAGCCTTAAATTATGTTTTAGGGACTTTGGGTGAAAGTTAGTGAAATTATGTGGGTCGATTAGTAGTTACTGGAAGTTGATATGTTGAATTGCAAATATTCGAAACAGTTGTGCTGAATTGTAATTGATGAAATTTTGGGGGGCTTGAATTGTAATTATTAATTTTTTAAATTCTCTACATACTTTTTACGACGCTTCTAACTGTAGCAAGTTTTTGCGATGCTTCCAGCTGTAGCAAGTTTTTGCGACACTTCCAGCCGTTACACTCATTTTGACGCCCTTGCATATCCTAATTTTTGCGACGCTCATGCATATCACAGTATTTTAGTGACACGCTAAATAGAGACACTTTCACGAAGCGTTACTAATCATTTTAGCGACGCTTTTAAGTGTCTGTACTGTTAAAAAAAGTGTCACGACAAAAGATTTTTTTGTAGTAAATATAAAAAGGCCTAAAACCACCTCAAAGTTCGTTCTTATTGTTATTTGTTTGTATGTCTATATTTAGGAAGGTATATAATAATTAGTTCTAACAACAAATTTTAAAGAAAGGAAAAACATGCAAGGCAATTTCAATTTGAGAGCCAACTTGTCCTTAAAAAAAAGTAAGCATTTGCTTCCTTTTTCTTAGCTGTGAATGATCCCTTTGATAAAAACAATAACGCTGTTCTTCATTTAACCTGTCGCAATCTGTCATTTCCTCCTTTCAGAATCATGGTGCGGGAACCTCCGAAAATGGTATTTTCATCTGAAATTACCTTTAATTCACTACTCCATGTGTTTCAGTTCAAACTGCACACTTTTTGGTCAACTTTTGCAAGACACATTTGACCATAAATTTTAACCAGTATATAGATACAAATATCATTATGTGAGATATCATTGGATTCTCTGCATTTTGTATTTTCTAAACATCAAATTTTAATACACCATTATTATACATAAATAAATCTATCGTTGGTCAAATATGGTATGAGAAAGTTGATCAAAAAGTGTGCAACTTGAAGTGAGACAGAGGGAGTATATTTTAGTGCATATTTTTGTACGATTTCTTGGTTCACCCACCATTATCTATTTTAGTGCACCCGACACACGTGTTTCGAATTTGAAACCGCCCTAAAGAGTGCACAGAGTGGAACCATCATACGACACTTTCAAAGGAAGCCCAACCGCCGTGGATCATACGGCGGTTATTCACCAACCACTGTCTAGCATATTTTTGGAGTATTATATCGTCAACATGACTACCGAAACACACATGTTCCAAGTTCAAAATACAGGATCGACGACGGTTATGAAGAAAACATCTATAACCGCCATGCAACGAATCCGTTAATTATGATTCATGCACTAGAGTTTCTAATTTAGAGTTTTTTTCCCAAATATTTTCCTAAAGAAGATATTGTAAGGATTGTGCTTTGGTGCACAGGGAACAATCGAAGGGAAGTTCAATTGTAGTTATCTGGTTTCACTAAAACATTGGTTTTGAGGTCTCTCGCAGTGCACTCTACCACCTTAATTACGTCATTGCACAAGGGACTCCATCTTAGGAAATGAGAACCTTAGAAATGTTTTTGGTTTCTATCATAACTTTGAAAATTTTGCTGGTAAGATTTTTTTTTTTCTAAAATGTTTTAATAAATTTTTTTTTCATTTTCACTCATACATGCGCGCTGATAACCCTAATATTTATAAAAGCACATTAAACTAGAGATATGTTTTATTGAGTTTAATTAAAAATGTATTGGTTGATACATATTTAAAAATTTAATCAGGCGGACATATTTAAAAGTAATGACATGACATGTATGTGCACATTTGGAACAATATGGATAGACATGAGCGTCTTGCATGCGAATTTGGTGGAATATGCATTAATATTACATATACGTTTGCATATTTGGACACAGTGAAAAGCTACAAGAACAGAAAAAGAAAAAGAAAGTGAAGATACCAAATAAGTATTTATCTCAATATACTGAGTATTATAAGTACCAAACCATTATATTCTCAAAATTTAAAGACGTGAGACAAAATTTATTAATACTATTGAATAACATCACCTTAGTAATGTGGATACATACATGATCAGTTCGATCATCCTAACAAAGAGGACCAGAAAGAGAGTTTGTCCGAAGATCTAAAACCTCCAATAAACTCAAATTACTGAATATACAAGGAAGTGGACCAGTCAAACTGTTATTACGTAGTATAAGGTATACAAGATTTGAGAGACTTCCGATTGCCATTGGTATTGTACAAAAAAGATTGTTTTCCGAAAGGTATAATGTATCCAAATACTGTAATTGTCCGATTTCACGTGGAATAATTCCTGAAAATTTGTTTTCTGAAAGGACTAATGCTGTCAAGGTTAGCAGGTCGCCAAGTTCGGGTGGAATAAGTTCGGAAAGCTGATTTTTCGAAAGTTCTAATGTTGTCAAAGTTTGTAGGTAGCCAATTTCAGGTGGAATAGGTCCGGAAATCTGATTTGTCGAAAGATTTAATTGCATCAAATTTTGTAGGTTGCTAATATTAGGTGGAATAGTCCCCCAAAACTGTTTTCCGACAGGTCTAAGAATTGTAAATTCTGCAGGTTGCCAATTGTTTGTGGAATAAGGCCTGATAACTGGTTGGTTGAAAGGTCTAAGATCTGCAAATTCTGCAATTCGCCGATTTTGGGTGGAATACCTCCAGAAAACTTGTTGGTGTACATAGTAAGATTTGTTAGGTTAGTCAAACGATGAATTTCGGATGAAATTTCTCCACTGAAATTATTATTTTGTAGTGATAAAGACCCCAGTGCAGTCCAATTACTGATTAAATAAGGTGAGATTTCTCCAGAAATATTATTTCCAGACAATCCCAGCTTAGTTAACTGGACTAATCTGGACAGTGACAAAGGTAAATGACCACTAAGTGAATTAAAACTAAGATCCAAGCGAGAGAGATTTGTAAGCTCACCAAGTTCAGAAGGAATACTCGAACTCAAGCTATTGTTACTCAAAATAAGAACATCGAGAAACCTCAGTTGTCCTAATGATGATGGGATGTTACCTTCCAAATAATTTTCTTACAATTAAAGCCTCTCAAGATTAGGCATTTTGTGAAAGAAGCTAGGGATTGAACCAGAATATTTGTTTTAAGCTAGGCTAAGATACTTCAGGTTTGACAGATTGGTAATGTTAATGGAATTGGACCTCCAAACAGATTAGAGTTGAGAATCAAGCTTTCGAGATGGACCAAATTAGTAAACACGGAGTGAGGAATTCTCCAAGTCAATTGATTTTCTGACAAGTCTAGAAAAGTAAGATTTCGACAACTTGTTATAAACCCTGGAAACCCCGAAGTGAGTTTATTGATTGAAATTCTGAGGTAATTTAATGGAGGCATGTTGCGAAACCTCGACTAGTTTTTAGAACCATATAGAAGGTGAAATCCGAGGTTCAAATGCGTTACCTTTTGAAGATTCGCAAGTAGATATGGAACAGAACCATTGAAAACATTGTTGTACAAGCCCAAGTACCTCAACTCTGTCAGAAATCCAATCTCCATGGGAATGACACCTTCAAATTCATTGTAGTTCAGGTTGAGTGTGATGAGGTTGGAGAGGTTGCCAATGGCGGATGGAATCGCCCTAGCTGAGGCCGTTCTGGGTGACGTTGAAAACCGTGAGATTCCCCAATGAAGCAATATCGAATTGATCAGGAGTTCCGTAGAGCTCAGCATCATCAAGAATGATTCTAGAAACTGTTTGTGAAGTGATGCAAATAATGCCTGTCCAATTCTTACGCAGATTTCCGGCATTCGTGAGCGACAAAGAATCAAGAGAAGAAGATGGATAGAGGCTGGCCTTCCATTAAGGGCTTCTACTTCGGTTTCTGAGGTTCTGATGGTTAGAAAATTAGAGAAAATAAGGGCTACAAAAAAATGGAAACCTTTCAAAAGTTTTCATAGTAATTCTTTGTAAAGGATGTGATCTGAGGAATATATGAACATAAGGTTGAGATTTATAGTGCGTGTACGCATGAGTCGTGCATTATAAAAATATTTTCGTTTGAAATATTCGTTCGCAAAGAAATATTTTCTTGAAAAATTAAGATATCTCGTGATCATAATTCTAAATTCGTGGGTACGCATTTATTCTAGCCAAGAAATTGTGAACCTGTGACAAGAATTTAGATAAGAATTTAGACTCCTGCAAAATCTAACAATATCTCACATGATATATTTATTATATATATATATTATTTTATATTTATGGTCAAAGTTTACAAAATTTGACTCTCAAAAAGTAAATAAGCAATTTAGAGTGGGACGGGGAGTATACGTGTGCATATTTGGACACAGTGAAAAACCACAAGAACAGAAAAAGAAGAAAAAAAAGTGAGGTCGTGCAAGTATATGAGCACGTTTGATCAATTCAGAACCGTGTACATTATGAAAGTGAAGATACCAAACAAGTATTTATCTCAATATATATACGGAGTATTATAAGTACCAAACCTTTATATTCTCAAAATTTAAAGACGTGAGACAAAATTTATTAATACTATTGATAGCATCACCTTAGTAATGTGGATACATACATGATCAATTCGATCATCCTAACAAGAGGACTAGAAAGAGAGTTTGTCCGAAGATCCAAAACCTCCAATAAACTCAAATTACAGAATATACAAGGAAGTGGACCAGTCAAACTGTTATTACGTAGAATAAGGTATACAAGATTTGAGAGACTTCCGATTGCCATTGGTATTGCACAAGAAAGATGGTTTTCTGAAAGTTATAATCTATCAGGATACTGCAATTGTCCGATTTCACGTGGAACAAATCCTGAAAGCTTGTTTTCTGAAAGGACTAATGCTGTCAAGTTTAGTAGGTCGCCAAGTTCTGGTGGAATAAGTCCGGAAAGCTGATTTTTCGAAAGTTCTAATATTGTCAAAGTTTGTAGGTAGCCAATTTCAGGTGGAATAGGCCCGGAAAGCTGATTTGTCGAAAGGTTTAATAGCATCAAATTTTGTAGGTTGCTAATATTAGGTGGAATAGTGCCCGAAAACTGGTTTTCCGACAGGTCTAAGGACAACAAATTTTGCAGGTTGCCAATTGTTTGTGGAATAAGGCTTGATAACTCGTTGCTTGAAAGGTCTAAAATCTGCAAATTCTGCAATTCACCGATTTCGGGATGAATATCTCCAGAAAACTTGTTGGTGTACATAATAAGATCTGTTAGGTTAATCAAACGACGAATTTCGGATGAAATTTCGCCACTGAAATTATTATTTTGTAGTGATAAAGACCCCAGTGCAGTCCAATTACCGATTAAATAAGGTGAGATTTCTCTAGAAATATTATTTCTAGACAATCCCAACTTAGTTAACTAGACTAATCTGGACAGTGACAAAGGTGAAGGACCACTAAGTGAATTAAAACTAAGATTCAAGTGAGAGAGATTTGTAAGCTCACCAATTTCAGAAGGAATACTCGAACTCAAGCTATTGTTATTCAGACTAAGAACATTGAGAAACCTCGGTTGTCCTAATGATGATGGGATGCTACCATCCAAATAATTTTCGTACAATTCAAGCCTCCCAAGATTAGGCATTTTGTAAAAGAAGCTAGGGATTGAACCAGAAAAATTGTTTTGACCTAGGCAAAGATACTTCAGTTTTGACAGATTGGTAATGTTGGATGGAATTAGACCTTCAAACAGATTAGAGTTGAGAATCAAGCGTTCAAGATTAACCAAATTAGTAAACACAGATTCAGGAATTCTCCAAGTCAATTGATTTCCCGACAAGTCTAGAAAATTAAGATTCCGACAACTTGTTATAAACTCTGGAAACTCCAAAGTGAGTTTATTGATTGAAATTCGGAGGTAATTCAACGAAGGCATGCAGTAAAACCTCGACCAGTTTTTAGGACCATCTAGATAGTTAAGACCCAGGTCCAAATGCGTTAACTTTTGAAGACTCACAAGTTGAAATGGAACAGAACCATTGATGAAAATATTGTTGTACAAGCCCAAGCACCTCACCCGTGTCAGAAATCCATTATTTGTAGTTTATGTTGAGGGCGATGAGGTTGGAGAGGTTGCCAATGGCTGATGAAATCGCTCTGCTGAGAACATTTTGGGTGACGTTGAAAACCTTGAGATTCCCGAATAAAGCAAAATCGAATTGATCAAGAGTTCCATAGAGCTCAGCATCATCAAGAATGATTCTGGAAACTGTTTGTGAAGCGCTACAAATAATGTCTGTCCAATTCTTACGGAGATTTCCGGCATTCGCGAGGGACCAAGAATCAAGAGAAGAAGATGGAGAGAGGATGGCCTTCCATTTCAGAAGGGCTTCTGCTTCAGTTTCTGAGGTTCTGATGGCTAGAAAATTAGAGAAAATAAGGGCTGTAAAAAATAGAATCCTTTCTGAAAAGTTGGTTTTACCTTTTTATATTAACTATTAAACCAATGTTCCAACACAATATAAATTAACCAAGTATGTAAAGTAAATAATGTACGAGACAAACAACATGGTTATTACGCAGTTCGGTGAAATTCACCTACATCTGTGGGGTCTGACCCAGTTCAGAATAAATTCACTAATCTGAGATATAGTACAAAGTACACCATACAACTATACTTATCTTCTAATTACAACGTGTGGATAAGATCCCCTTGGTACCGATCTGCCTTGATCAGACTCTCTCTGACCTCGAAACTCATCGATGCTGGATCTCCTCCTCCCGAGGAATTAAGGTATACGACTCTGAACTTTAGACAACAAACGAGGTGTGTTGGAACATGGTCAACAATTGGCTCTCAGCAAAATATTCTCGAACGATAGATAGAAGTCTTAATTCAGATCTTCTTGATATAATGCTTATATTTTGCAGCCGTGTATGTCCTCCTTTTATAGCTCATACGCAGATTAGAATCTCCATGATTATCTCCATAATATTCCTATTCCAAATCTGCTTCTTGAAGCA